>VBRH01001050.1:8421-24606 GCA_014578085.1 Cardamine resedifolia | reverse complement strand
TCTGCAGAATAACTCGCAAACTATGCAAATATTTGGCAGACTCTGCATGAATAATTGGAAGACTTTACAAATATTTGGCAGACTCTGCAGAATAGTTAGCAGACTCTGCGAGCATTTGACAGACTATGCGAGCATTTGGAAACATCTGCAAGGATTTGGCAGACTCTACGAGTATTTTGCAGATTCAGCGAGACTTTTTTACAGACTCTGCAAATATTTGGCAGACTCATCAAATATTTGACAGACTCTTCAAATATTTGACAGACTCTGCGAGCACTTTGACAGACTTTGCGAGTATTTGGCAGAATCTGCGAACAATTGGCAAACTTTGCGAATATTTAGCAGAATCTGCTAATATTTGACAGATTTTTAGGGTTTTTTTAAAATATTATTCTTTGATCTTAATCAAATATTTTAGGTAGAAACAAATATTAAAAATACAGTCCTAATTATATATATGAATTAAAAATAATTAATCAAATAAAATGATAATTTATTTATTTTTAAATTACTTATAGGTTATAAAAGGCAATTTTGGTATTATGGAAACATATATTTCCAAAATAGATCATTTTAGCAATAAAAACTAAAAGAGGTTATCTTAAACAAATTTCCAAATTAGGAATATGGAAGTCTTTTTCAAAAAGCAAGAAGTATTTTTTGGAACTGAAACAGCTTGCTTGTAATTTCCAAATTCCTCTGTTTGTTATAATTTCCAAAACAGAGCAAGCACGTCAACAAGAGTAACAGTTGTTTTTGTTTTTCTAATCTAACACTTGTTATGTATCACATAAGAGGCTATTATAGTTTTAAGCAGTCTCTTTTCCGGTAGATTTTCTTTTAACCAAACGAGTTAAAATGTATGCAGAATCTCTAAAGAATGAAGAAGATGATAAAGAACTAGTGGAATAAGAACATGTATTCCGTTCTCATTTGGTAATGGATCACTTATTCTTTTCTACACATCCTCATGGCTGCATTGTAGCCTGTTTCAACTAAATAGCTGCAGCAGGAGCTCCAAGAGCTAGGTGTTTGACATCAGAAAACAGAATTGTCTGTCTATGTTAAAGCCCAAACGATTATCATGAATTTCTTTTTTTGTATCAACTAAATCAGTAATTGGTTCAAATGACATAACTAAAAAAGAAAAGCCAAAGAGTAAATGAATGAAAAGGAGATGCAAGGAAAAAGATAACATCCTTGTAGAGGTAATACTTAACATTACTGAATCTGCACCCAACTTGGAACATAAGAGCACACAAATGGACAATATTTAGATTTTCCGAGAACTACGTCTTTGTAGTATCCATCCTCTCCAATCATGTGAGCTGTGTTGTTGATGCTCTTTTCTCTGTCTATACTAAAAATAACTGCTACTTTCTCTTCCTCATCTACAAAGAAACTGCCACCTAAAATATCAAACTCAAAATCAAATTTTAAGAAGTTGCTCCACAACACCGCATTGGGCTCAATCTTAGTTGTAATCCATATCTGCGTCTCATACGCATCACACCTCTTAAATAACACTGCAAGCTTCTCTTCTCTAACTGTAGATAAAACTACATAATCTTGTTGATTATAAGAGTTGAATGGCAGGTGAAGGCGCAATCCAAATCTCTCACTTGTAAAATCAAAACAGAGTAAAAATTCTCCCATCTCTATTAATCTTTCATGAGCAATAAAGTAAGTATTTCCCTTCAAAGACACACCCCGACAACAGAATGAGATACACAATTCGGTAGTGATATCAAGAACCCTCCATGAATTAGACATAAAATCATAAATTTCGTACTGATTATTGTGGTCAAGAGAATAGAAAAACCTCAAGATTTTGTGGTTGTTGTTGTCGTATCCTATACCATACCTATCGAATCTGTAGAATTTGTTTAGGGGTTGGATCCACCTGGTTTTTCCCAAATACGGGTTCCATACCATGAGCCCAGTTTTATCCGCCTTGGTGAGGCATAACAATAAGCCATTGCAATGAAACACTTTAATTATCTCGACTTGATTAAGTGTACCTATTTGCTTTATAAATGGATCTACCAAGTCTTTTTGGTTATGGATTCCATGGAACTTAACGCTCACTAAACAAGCCCTATGATCACGAATCATGATCATCAGATTCTCCTTGTTAAACTTCTTTGTAAAGCTCTGATCTTTGGATATATCGTTCCAAAGTTTGCAAGTAGATCTCACTGCTCTTAGAGATGTTAACGGAAACCTAGAGAGAATCTCCTCTAGCAAATCCTTCGAAATATTGGACATCGTCGTCATTGTTGTCAAACAGAAATTAGGGCTTGTAACGAACACGGCTGTAATAGAAGTTCGGGTTTACTAAATTTCTTCATGCTTGCCCACTATTTTAAAATATACAAATACAGTAAATAAATTTTAACTTCACGTTGCTAGGTAAAAATCTAATTCCCCCTATATTTTACCGACATAATTAGTAAGGAATACAATTTTAAACAATGTTTTCAATTAAAAATTAGTATTTTTGTGTCATAAATTAGTTATATATATATATATATATATTTATCACATCTCTCCTTTTTTCCATTTTGTTATATGTTATGTTATTTTTATTTTTATTTTTTATTTTCGTTTCGTCAATTGTTTTCAAGATTAATTTGATTTTTTTTTAATTTTTAGAATTTGTTATATTTTACCATGAAATATAAAAAGGGCACAATTTGTTTTTTCTTTTTCTTTGGACCACCGTTTTTGTTAGACCAGCTCGCAACCAATGATTATATCATCACTATCTGAAGGATCTGGAATTAGTGCCTCATCAACCTTTTCCAGAGTTCTACGTCTCATTCAATATGGTCAAATAGATTCAAGACACTTCCCCTTCACCCTTTCCCCTCATCTTTGTTTTCACATCTCTTCTGTTCAACTCTTCCTCCCCCACTACAAAACCATACTCTTTGATGTTTCCCATGGGCCTCTAACTGTGGGAATTGACTCTTCCCCTTCACATGAATTCTATGTTATAAGCTTGTATTTTGTATCAGCTTTATAATAAACTATTGAGTCCATATTAGAACCTTGTGTAACCCTTTATTTTGTCATGTTTTTAGTAGTAAACTCTTTGTAGAAAAAATTAAATTTGAATACTAACATGATCCAAAGAAAATTTTTAGGAGGGCTTATTTGTTTTAAGATTTTTAAAGAGTTAAAATTCTTAAAGACTTTACTGTTATTCAATCTTGAATTTTAAAATTAATGTTATTCAATCTTTATGTGTTACTAGTTTTGGTAGTTTTAAAATTTTGTTTACAATCATTTAAAATCATGAGTTATTGGGTTAAAGATTTTAGAAATTCAATCAAAATCATGTGTTATTCAAATAAAATAAATTTAATAGATTTTATGATTATGTTAAAATCTAGTATTATTGGTTGATTGAATTTAAACTTTTTTGTTCATATAAAAACTCTTTCAAAATACTAGATGTTACTATGATTTTTGTATTTAAGCAGTGGTGATATACAGTGTATTAGATAGTAACCCACGCTGTGCAGCGTGGGAAAATGTTTGCGTATTTGGTTCGTTAGTTTACAAAATAATAATAATATTTTTTTATTTAGTTTACTCTATGTATTTTATAGTTTTATATATTTAATTTACTTTGTGTGATACTCCGATCTAGACTCGTAGTTGGTGTAGTAAATCCGACGACCTTGCACTAATGTATATCAGGTCTATTATTAAAATCTGTTAATTATAAATTCGGTATAATCTAGAAAAACAAATCAACCAAATCCACATTGACCCGTGATCAAGTATTACTGGTCGAAGCGGCTGTGTTTTTAAACAGATTATTTCTTTTAGTCGTATATGCTCTATTAAATAAAAATATATTATTTGTAATTTCTTAGATTTTAATAAGATTTTACTACGCCATTATGGAACGCGGGAAAATGTCTTATAATGATATTTTATGTAATATAACACATGAAATTTGGTTATTTTCTTTTCAACATTTCTCAAATAATAGTACAGACATTATTACAATTACCATATAATTGTTATTTGTAAATCAATATTTATTATTAATTAATCACGTATTTTTTTACTTTAAAAAACATTTGATTTTACCATGTTTAATAACTAACCACAAAAATATCATGAATTTTTTTAATAATTTTACTTGCATATCACTGTTTAATATCTAAATATGTAAAAACCTTAAATGTGGAAATTGCTTTTATTTTGCATATTTAATAGATATTATAATCATTTATTGAAATTAATGTATAAAATACTATAACCGTGTATTAAATCAATTAAGAAAATTGTATTTAGTTAGTTACATGAATCCTCATTTAACTGAATTTGATTGTAAATTATGTTATTTTCAATTTAATGGAGAAAATAAATAATGTGGGACCCACATGTATATTTTTATTGTCAATAAATTAAAATACAATGGCAATTTTAGTAATATGTCAAATTACAATTGGTTATTTTGCTATCAACATTGCTCAAATCTATATATATAAAGTAAAAGGTTTTCTCTTCTCATGAAGTCACCTCCCCACTTGAGTGTCTAAAATTATGACACATCATCTATTATTTTTAAACATTTTAATCTTAAATCACAAGATTCATTAGGCCCATTATTTATAGTGTTTGTGAGATCCATTAATTCATTTTTAGATCAAAATATATTTGATAAAACTTTGGCCCAAAAATTGATTAAAATTAAAAATAAATTAGAGAAAAGGCAAAATTGAACATTCATAAAATAAAATTACTAATTGATGGTTATTCGGAGCAAACTGTTGACAAAATGACGAATGAGACGATTCAAAAATTAGAAGGCAAACATAACTACAAATACTAATAGTTAAAAATCAGCAGTTAAGCATGCTATATAAAAAGGTTTTAGGCAAAATAATGCTTGCAAGATTTTTTCAAGGTAGAATGACAATCTTGAGTCTTTAACGGGTTTACGAGAACATTCATGACAATCTTCAGAAGAACAAATTAACAAAGTATTTCTGAAGATTTTTTAATGCTCAAGTTAGAGATAAAATCACATCATTGGTCTAAAATCCAAAAAAAACAAGAGAAAAAATGGATGTTAGATTTCAACCACTAAAAAATGTTATCAATAATTAAATGTCATGTTAGTGAGTTTAAAAATAAAGAGAGGAATAAAGACTTTCTGGTAGAAATTCATACACTTTGGGAAATAGATAAATGTCGGATGAATGCATATATGAAGAATATGGTAAGGTAAGAGATTCAGATAGCCTAACAGAAATATATGTCCATGTTGTATTGAATGTATCTACAGATGATGAGGTGTGAATCCTTCTAAAATAGTCAAATACTATAAAACGAACAAAATTTTATCAGTATACATGGATGTTCATTTTTTAACAAAACATGACGTGTTGACTAATGACTGAGACTTATTTTTGTAGTCGGAAAATCATCCTTAACAGCCATACTTTTGTACTCAATTAGTTGAGATTAAAATCGTAGAGTTTAATGTCTATATATTTGAATTAAGTCCATTTTTTAGAATAAATTTTAAACTTCAATAAATTTAAGTCAATAAATTTTAAAGTTAAAAAATTGATTACTTGGTTGTTAAATTTTTTTACCTGCAAAGTTTGACACTGAGAATCATACATCTCCATGAATTGGGGGTCAAAAATGGTAAATTAATTCTTCCCTAAGGTATCGAACGGGAAACATAGGAAACAACGCATTTTGGACAAGACGTATAAGACACCACCAAATGAAAATACGCTTGGGTTTGTCATTATTTTTGTAATTCCTTGATTAAAATTATAGAGCTTAGTAGTTATATCTCATTTTATAAAAAATATTAGAAAACATAGAGGTTTAAAACATTAAGATTTTATAATATTTGAATATATATCCTTAAAATGTCTTAAAATATCAAGTATTTTAAGATTCACTTTTGAAAAATATAAGGTTATCAACTAAGGTAAAAATCAAATATGCAATTATCCGAAGTGGATATATGAATATAAATATTTAGAATATTTAGAATTCAAATATTTATACACATATTATAATATTTACAAACCAAATTTAATTTTTCTAATTACCTAATAATACAAAAATCCGCGTGACGCGGTTCACCTTCTAGTAATAGTATAAAGATATATATTTGACGCCGGTCTACCTTAAATTGAATTAATGTATAAATCATTACATTTCTTTTTAATTGCATCGATATTTTCAAAATAAAAATATGAATTCAGTTTGCAACTTTAAAACTCATATGCAAATAGGCCTTTTATAATTATTCCTCCATAGTAGACAAAAAAAAAAAAAATTATTCCTCCATTAACTATCTTTTACGATTAAAGGAAAATCACTGATGTCAAATTTTAAAAATACCACTATTATAAAATCATTTTTTACAAAACAAAATAAGTATAAGTTGATCTATAGAATATCTAAAGCACCAAGTATATAACATAAAAACTCTTTCAAAACTTTTTTGTATAAATTATTAACGTATTAATAAACGTATATTTCAATTTTACAAATTTACAAACGAGCGTATCTTACTAGCTACAAGTGGAAGTGTGGTTGCAATTAAGTTCAATAATCTTGCCACTATTACTCAGAAGTGAAAGAATGCTATAATAATTAAAAAGTTAACAAAAATTTACAATACT
This sequence comes from Cardamine resedifolia, assembly GCA_014578085.1. NCBI lineage: Eukaryota > Viridiplantae > Streptophyta > Magnoliopsida > Brassicales > Brassicaceae > Cardamine > Cardamine resedifolia. The sequence goes on along the minus strand of VBRH01001050.1, from coordinate 17,929 downwards.
ATATTTTTAAATCTGTGAAAATATTTAAAAATATGTGATAAAATATTTTTAGTTAGACATTTAAGAGTTCATAAGATTTTAAAACTATTATTGTCATTAAAATTCTAGATAAATCAGATTTGAGTAAGCCCTTAATACTTAATATGAAATAATGCGACTTGCTAAATAAAATTTTACTCCGTATAGAATAATTTAGTGACAAGAACAGTATATTTCTTGAGAATATCTATATGGATTTCCAGAAAAAATTACATATAAAAAAAACTAGAAATTAAGTGAAGCAAAAGGTCGTTACCGAAAAAGGAGAGAAGCTTTGACCTAAAATTTGAATGTAAGACACGGAAAGCGTGGTTCAAAGGGCGGAACCAAAAAATATTACCATTCAGACAACTTTTATCTTTATAATTTTTGGAAAAAAATATTTTTAAAAAAAGTAATTGTGTTCCATTTGGTAGGTCAGATGCACCACATTGTTTGATTGTGGTTATAGAGAGATTGAGGAAATCTTTGGAAGATGTGTTTAAGGAAGTGGATGAGAAGTTTAAGGTGATGAATGAGAATATTGGTGTTATGGATGAAAGAACGAAAACTGTTGAAGATGGGTTTAAGGAACCGAAGAAGGAAGTGAGGAAGGAATTGAATTAGAGGTTAAAGTCCTCACGGAACTCGTCTCAAGTCAACACCGCTCCTCCTCTCCTTGCCAACACATTCTCTCACCATGTGTGAGCATCACCATCTAGATAGTGAACCTCCAAATCCACCCGATACCCTTCAGAGTATCTGATGGAATGGAAGTTTCTCTCCAATCTAGACCTCCAGTCATCAGCGTCAACCGGCTTGGCACCACCGGCAAAGTACCTGGTGCCTAACCGCTACATGTGCTCCATCACCCTGAGATAGGATGGGGCAACAACCTCAGCTACAACCTCCGGAACTCCCGGAATTCCTCCCCCTGGAAAGACCTGAGCCCTCTGTGGCGCCACCGAAACAGGAGCCGGTACCGCAGCCGGCAACCGCTCCAACAGCTGCATCATAAGCCCCAACACCGCCCCCATCGGGTTCTGATATGCTCCCGGCTGGGGTATAGCGCCACCCCCAGCCATGTCAGCATGAACATCCCCAATAGGATGCTCCACTCCCACCTGCTCTACTGTGACGCTATGTGCCACACTCTCCCCAGAGGACTCCGCTGCCTCGCCAACTCTGCCTGCTCGGCCTCCACAGCCGGCTCGGCCACCACGACCACCCTTGCGGGGTCTACGAACTCTGCCTGGATTCACCATCTAAATGCAAAACTACGGTTATTAAATTACTATTAAAAATAATAAACCACAACACAACAAGAAAGTCTTACCGCATAACTGTTATCGGCCCGAAGATGACATACCCAAACACCCCAAACAACAACAACAAAACAACGCAGCAAAAAATCTAGCAGTTCTAGAAACAACTTCACTCTGGTACCAAATTAAAACGTCCCGACCCATTTTTTTTTATTTTTTTACAATAAATATAATAATAATATTCCCATAAATATTATCAACTCCCAGCAGACGAAAACAATTAAACAACTCAGCGATAACGATTTATTATAAATAAATTGGAAATCAACTAACAACTTAACGGTTTAAGGAAGCAACCAAGCAACAACAGTGATAAATAAATAAATAAAACACCTTCCCGGTATGTCATCTTGAACCGTTGCTGCAGTTCCACGAGCTTCAGCTAGCTTTATCTTTTCTCTTTACCTGCGCCATGACAAATAGACGCAGTCAGTATTTAATAAATACTGAGGAGGCGATCAACCCGTCTACTAGGTCAATTAGGACAAAATTACAAAAATACCCCGGGCATAATTAAATACCCGGATTCGACAAACAGCAAAACAACAACTTGATAAAACTTAATTCACTGCAAACTAATGAATTAAATCAATCAATGACATTTTAAACAACCAAAACGTGATTAAAACAATTAATTCTTAACAATTAATTCAACGGTAAATCACGAAAAATCACAGAAAATAATCCTAAAATTAACAGCAATTACAACAATTTTTTTGGAATTAAATTCTATGGTTTTACAGTAATAAATAAACGATAATAATCTGCAAAACACAAAAATAAATTCTAACACATAATTACCCCGGAAAAAATTATGTAAAAATATCCGACCACGGTACTGCACTCATCTGGAACACGCACGGAAAATTTCCCGACGAAAAACTGCAACTTTCCAAAACTTCTCGGGATGAATAACCCCCTAAAAATTCCGAACGCGACCTAGAAAAATAATTAATAAAAATAAATTAATCACAAAAACTTAACTACCACTAATCACTAAATAATACGCCATCTTCTTCCTCCTTGCCGGCGATGCAACTTCCGGCCATCTCCTCCGCCTTTCCGCCACAACGCCACCAACTCCTAGCCGCATCTCACCGCAACCTCCCAGCCGCGACTCTTTTTCTTCTTCTCTGCCCCGCGACTTCTTCTTCTCCATTTTCTCCTCTGGTTTCTTCTTCTTCTCGGCGTCAGCTCTCCGGTGGACCTCCCGTCACCGCCTCAACTCTACAGCCAGCCTTGTGACTCCACAGCCAGCTTCGCGACCAACTCTGTAACTCGACACGCCACAGCCTTGCCTCTTCTCGCGGGCACCAACGCCCCAGCCCAACTACACACGCGTCACCACAACCGATCTACTAGACTATCAAGACACAAAACACCAGGGACGAAGCTTACCGAGAGGACGATGACCCGGCTTCACTCGCACGGCCACTCGACGTCTAACTCCTCGCTCAACTCCTCGCACGATCGCCTTCTTCCTCCCTTGGCCGCAAGTCTCCTTGACGATCTCGATCTCGTGATGATGAGTGATGATGGTGTGAAGGAGAAGATCGCACAGCCTTAACGAGAAGGAAATTAGGGTTTACACCCCATCTTCTAAGGATTTGCAAAAACAACCATCCACTTTTCCAACTTTAGAAATTTGCCCCCAAACTTTTAAAAACATCAATTAAACCCGCCGGTCACAATTGATTTAATCAATTCAGCCCCAAACTTTTAATTCTCCAATTAAAACCTCAATTAATAAGAATACGGATGTTACAAGAGCCAAGTCAGATTATACTTCTACATCAGGAATGTACCTACGTGAGTATGAAGGGTGATAAAAAGGTGAAAACTCTAAAGAAATTTGATTAGAAGAAAAAGATAAGAAGAGGAAGAGGTCGTCAAAGCCTTCACCCAATAATATTATAAGAAGATTATTTTGAAGCCCTCTACTATTCCATACAATAATATTTTGAGCACAACTCATACATATGGATATTCGTTGTTTTATCTTCTTTAATTCTATATGTGAAAATGTTTTCGTTTACTGCATGCCCACAATGATACTTGTTTATATCAAAATACTTGCAACCGCAAGTTTTCCTTTTCAAATCAAAGAAATAATACTTGTCATCGCGTCAAATCACACTACATTCAAGTAAAAAGTTGTTTAGCTCAATCACGATTGAGAAAATGAGCGACCGCATATGTTTCATGCAATGCATTTTCCACGAAAGGCACCAGTTTCATCGAGGTCGATCCTTTAACGGAAGCCTTCCTATGCATGTTAAACCATTCCCCCAATTTTCCAACAATCGCATGAATAATTGGTAATAAGGAGTACTTCCTTGCTTCCTTAAAATTATTATTCATAAATTATATACAATTGTTGGTGTCTATGTTGTACATTTCACCTGGAAAATAACAATTTGTCCATTTTTCCCTTCGGAAGTAGTAACCAAATACTCGGGTGCACCACCATATCTTCTCCTAAAATCAGCATACTTTTTTTCGAACTCAGAATCTGCATAAATCTGAGCAATTTCCATGAATTTAACTGAAAATGTATCTTTGTTGACATTAGAAACTCTTGTTCTCACATTATAGGACAAATGGAATATACAATACCCATGATGAGAGTTTGGATACACATAATGTATTGCTTTGATGAGGCTTACATTTATGTCTAAAACAAACATCAATTAAGCACTATCCGGTATTACGATTTTCAGCTCACTAAAAAATCACGTTCAACTTACATCTTTCTCACCATCAACTACACCAAATGCAATTGGATAACGATGTGAGACCATTCTTGTTCATTCTCCTTAAAAAAGAATAGAAATAACATTAGTTCTTTTCAATGATACCATATTGTATCAGTTGTACCACTTGCAAAATTATTACCAGATTGTACCTGTTGTATTTGGAAATCGGATATGTTTGTACCAAAACTACTAATCTAGCTACAATCCATTGTCAATCAACTAATAAAATCCTTTAATTACCAACCCAATGTCCTAATCGACTTATAACACAAGGTTTTTTTACACCCAATATGCATACAAAAAGCATAATTTTCCAAATGTATTGAAATCCCAACTGAAAATAAAATTCACAAATTACAACGTAGAATTTTTTTTTCTATACACCAAATCTACACACAAAGACTTCCTATTTGATGGAAAACTCACAAGAAATTAGAAGTATATACTTGAATTTCAAAGCTTCAAGCTTCAGTAGCCGATGTTGGGCTCGGTTCGGACAAGAAGAGATGAAGCTTCAATGCTTAGGGCATCTCCAATTATATTCTATTTGTTCCTCTATACTCTATTACAGAGTAACTTTTTCTCCAATCTTACTCTATATTTCACTCAAAAATAGAATAAAATATAGGATTACTCTATATTTAGAGTAACTCATTTTCTACTCTATTTTTTATTCTATTATTTTTTACAAGTAAGAAATAGAGTAATACATTGGAGAAAAACTAAACTCTATTTTAGAGTAAAAAATAGAGGAATACATTGGAGATGGTTTTAGCTCTGATTTGTTTTTTTTTCCTTTTTCATTTAAAAACAAAATCTGATGTTTAATGAGGTTATATAGGTCATCACATACTTATTGTAAATATAATATGTAAACTAGATAATAGCCCGCGTTCTGCAGCGCAGGAAAATGTTTGTTTCATATTTCGTTAGCTTATGTTTATATTTATTTTATGTTTTTTAGCATCTTATTTATCTTTATTATTATTATTATATATGATTTGTGTTGTGTTAATTAAAATTACTAATATATAATTATGTATTAGTAATGTTATGTTTGTAGATAAAATGTTATGTTTGTAGACAAATTTATTTGGTAATTTAGATTATAACATAATTTGGTTGTAAAAGTTAAGTGGTGTTATGTATATATTTCACATTATTCAAAAAAATCTATAACAATTTGATTAAGTCCAATATCAATTATTATTATAGATTAGAAATTCGATCCGAGATCCGTCATGACCCGTCTTAACCCATTGTAAAAATTAGAATATTTGAAGATCATTCAAATCTGCAGGATAAAATATTGGAATCGTCGAAACCAAATCTATATACTCATTGATCAATTTTTTAAAAACTATATCAATATTTTTGACATTAAAATAAATATATCTCTGTTTATAAAAATCTGATTCACAACATATGCAAAAAAAGTCTACATTTTTATTAACTATATGTATTATCTGATAATTCAAAAAATTTTGAAATAAGATCAAACAAAGATGTTAGAAGAATCATAATTTAAAATCTTATCAAAATCTTTCAAATATAATAAGTTAAAATAAATAATATGGTATAATTAGATAACAAAATCTTAGTTTTTTTAAAATTAATTTTAATTTTCGTCTATAATTAATAAGAGAGAGAAAGTGAGATTAGTTTTTAATTTTTTTGAAACTAATAATTATTTAAAATATTATTTACAATTTTTAATTTAATTATATTATTTTGTGATTATTGTTGTATATTTAATAACATTATTTAAAAACACTAAACGTCAACGACATTTTCTGTAATATAACATATCACAATTGAATAATTTTCTATCAATGTTACTCAAAATAATAGTATAGAAATGAAATTAGTGAGATGAGAATAGAATAGGGAGACAGAGATTGAGTCATTTGAGCTTTTGACCCCACTTCTTGCTAACAATGCTTTGCATAGGACAAAATATTTATTTCTTTACTTTGCCCAACACCTATATAAAATTTGTTAACATGTCTTCTAATCCATCCAACTTTTGGGGATTAATATATCTTGATTTACAAACCAGCGATCATAATTTCATTTTCATTAAAATCTTATCCAACTCCTATGATTCACATTCTCGCAAAAGAATGAAGAAAAAAAAACAAAAACAAAAAAACTCAGATCCTGCTAGTTGGAGAGTCTAAGTGATGAGAAACCCTTGGATGTTTTTCCTAACTTCCTACGCGTAGCCTTCGTAGAGAACCTCGTCTCCGAGATCTTCCTTTACTATCTATAAAACTCAAGTGTTAATTACCAAACCGCAGCACAAGTTTTACGCAAAAAAGTGTAGTGATTATGTTACCTCTTGTCAATCTTCCAGATGCAAGTAAGGCCTCTTCAGCCATTGCTCTCCACTGTTGAGCACACGAGTAATTCACTCCCATGCCAACACTGAGTCCTCTTAACAAAACTACCGTACGAAGTACAGAGAATAGTTCCTCTGGAAATGCCTACCCACCAAAGAACACTTTCAAGTTAGTTTGGTATGTATTATTTATTACCTGTAACTATTCATGGTGCTTTACTTACCTCAACGGCTATCTTTTTGATTGAAGAGTCATCTGAGAATGGTTGCAAAACTGTTTGACCAGCTGGCATCTTTGTATCGAAAAGTGTTTGTGCTAACCGTAGTAGTTCTTGCTGCTCATTCTCACACTTGGCCACTGTATGTAAACCCATTTCCCTGAACATTCACAACCAAAATTACTTAAGCAATTCAATGCTACACTGATCCAAACTGTTGACAGTGACTATGCCAACCTTAGACATAAGACGTTTGCTTATCACTTTTAATCATAATAATTCACAACATCATAGCTTCAAAACAGTTCTCACATACCAAACTAGTCAATTTAAAAGTGGAAAAGCCATTTTTTGAAGCATCCATGAACCCACAATGATCAAGTACTTTGATTTTCATAGCTTAATCAGAAATACGTCCTCACTCACACAAAATGGTTTCACGGTTTATGCACTGGTTCTTATTGAAGCATCGATCTCAAAAGAAAAGAATATTTGCTAATGACAACAAAGGTTTTGCGCCACGAAACTGCTGATATGTTTGAACAAAAAACAACAGTAGTGCAGGAAGATTTTAATGAGTTTTGAGTTACCAAAAGCTCTGTGATACTCGTGAAGCATTGTTATCAGCCATGGCAATGACCAAATTCGCATAACCAAGTCTCAAGTTGTCAGGGAGTTCCTTCACTTGACCATAGTCCAACAGTGCAACCTGATGACGAGAAACAAGATTAGAACTAAAGACTAGATACACATAAAAGCTCTGCCAAAAGACAACACTAAGCAAATCAAGAAACTACCAAATAATAACTACAAGCAAAAAATATGACTTGCCTCTTGACCTTTACAAATCAAGATATTTCCAGGGTGTGGATCCGCATGAAAGAAACCACTTTTCAGTATCATTTGGCCGTATGCACGGGATAAACTGTTAAGTATCTTGCTGGGGCAAGAGGAGTGGTGTCAGTATATTTCAAAATGCAAGCCAATATAAACAACAAAGTAAAGAAAAAAGTGCATGTGGATGTCTAGAACATAATAGCTATCAAGACTATGGGCCATAGAACTAAGGCACCAAACTCTCTAAGATGATGTAGGAGCTTACTGCTTTGCTGCCTCTGCAATCTTACCATGAGGATTTATCCCTCTTTTAGCCATCTCATCACCAAGGCTCAGAATTGGAATTCCATTAATGTATTCCATCACCAGAACCTTCCTGCGCAAATTATGATTGTACAATATGAACAATAAATGAGAGAGTCCCATGTATTCTTGGAAAATGACAAGGATCCATTTAAAGAAAAAGGCCTTACACATTATAAAAATAACCAATCAGGTATATGATGTATGAAAGTACAAACACTTACTTAGTCACCATATCTCGTAGAACTCTTGGAACCAAAACAGGAGGCTTTTTGTTGTTCTCATAAAGAAAAGATCGTATTCTTTCCATCGCATTGGCCTCCCTTTTGAAATCAAATTCATAACCAATCTTGAAAAAAAGAAAACGTGTAATTTTCAGTGACTTGGAGAAAAAAGAAGTCTTATGAACTTATCTAACAAGGAACAAAATAAACACCTGTTTCTCCATTTCCTTTGTTATAGAATGCAGATCAAATTTGATATCTGTTCTTTGCATGTATAAGGCAAATAATTGCAAGTTTCTTATGTCTGTCATCATCAATCTTTCGATACCAGGATGTTGAACCTAAACACGTGGTTAAAAAGTTAGAATCTTATGAAAAGCTAGATGGCTTTTAGTTTGTCCACTGATAATGCTCACCTTTACAACAACATTCATCTTGTTACCCTTTACTCTTGCTCTGTGAACCTAAAAAACAAAATAAATTTATACGTATCAAATGCATATATTCTCATATTTTCTTATAAAAACTAATGGCGTGGTCACTGACTCGAACTAATGGTGTAAGCCAAATCCAATAGATATGAATGAATTTTCCTAATTTTAACTTATATGAGTTGAATGATGAACTGTTAGATATAACCATAACAAAAGCATAACAATGTCACTACACTGCTACAGTTCCATGTCAATAAATAATAGATCTCTGGCAAGAGAGGACAAGGTTCTAGCATAAATCAAGAAACCATCATCAAGTGTTGAGACATGAACTAACACTTTAATTCTAAATTTTCAAGCATCAATGGTAAATTCTAAACTATCTTCCTCTTCCCTTAATGTTATACCTGAGCAATAGAAGCAGAACCAAGAGGTTTTTCATCAAAAGTTTCAAAGATTTCACCAATGCTTTTACCTAACTCCTTCCCCAAAACAAGTTGAATCTCATCAAACCGCGTCGCAGGAGCTTGATCACACAAAGTTACAAGCTTTCTCACCCAAGCAGCTGGTGCCATATCAGGTTTTGCTAAAAGTTGAGCAATCTATTAAACAAAAAAAGCCAACATTATAAAAATCAACACAACACAACAACAACAACAACTATTAAATTACAATAAAGCCAAAACACTAACATTAAAGGTACCTTAAGAAAGAAACCACCAAGATCAGAGCACATAAAGTAAATCTTATCAGCAGCTTGTTCATGTTGTCTTTCCCACATTTCCTCTTGTTTCTTTGTATCTTTCACTAAACTCACTCGAAGTTGAAACACCTGAAATTGAAGAAACCCAAATCAAATTTTCTAAGGAAAATTGAGAAATTTTGTTGACTAATGAAGGAAAGATTGTAAAAATTGTGTTGACCTTGTAGCCAGTGTAGATATTAGTAGTTTGAATCCAGAATTGAAAAGAGCGTTGCCATGGAAGAAAGCTCTCAGAGATCTTCTCTTGAATCTCTTTGAAATCGAATCCATGCATTTTTTTTTTTTTTTT
>VBRH01001049.1:18202-29667 GCA_014578085.1 Cardamine resedifolia | reverse complement strand
TATTTAAATGTATATATATTATTGAGATATTGGAAATTTTTGATATGGGAAAAAAGTAAGTTTCGTAGACAGTTATCAAAATATTGTGTGGATCCCAAATCATTATTATTTAAATATCACACTAAATTATATGATTAAAAAAAATGGAGGTAACTTCCTTATCGGCTTCTCTACGCTGATTCTCCCTTTTTGTTTACTTTTGATCAGAATCGTTTTTTCAATCCAAGGTAAAAAGCTATTTTTAAAAAGATATTATTGTACTTTTTCTTTAAACATGAGTTTTTGTCAAGATTGATTTTTTCACTATTAAATTTAATAGTTAAAAACAATTTTCTATACTATAAAAACTAAATGTTAGTTTATTTGTTTCGTTAGAAATCCCGAATTTTTCAGGACCGGCTCTGGGTAAGTTTGGGTGTTTGGGTATCCATTTGGATTTGGATCGGATCTTTCGGATTTTACGGTTTAAAGGTCTTAGATCCATTCATGTATTTATAATTTTTGGTTCGGATTCGGTTAGGTTTTCTATGGATTCGGGTACCCAAAAAATTAGAAAAAATAAAATTGTTTAATTTAAATAAAGTTTGGTTAAATTTTCACAAATATAGCTAAAATTTTTTGAATATTTTGGTTATTTTGATTTAAAATAATTAATATTTTAAAGTTTATTAATTATTATTGTGATTTTGGATAATTGGATTATGTAGACTATATATATATATATAATTAATATCTTTAGCTACATAATTAGATTTTGGATATATCGAATACTCATTCGATTTTCGGTTCAGTTTGATTCGGTTCTTCGGTTTCGTGTTTTTTTCTTAAATTTTAAACCCTAAACCCTAAATCCTAAACCTCTAATTTGGGTAGAAAGAGAAAGGAACATCTTGGTCTAAGCCAGACTCATGTATACATAATATTTATTTTATTTTCTATTTTGCATACACTTACATAATTCAACTTATCAATGTTTGCCATTACACCAATTTTCTCCTTTTTTCTGGCTTTAAAGTACTCAAAAGAAAGGAGTGTTCTTTTTTCTTGTTCATGAGGAGCTTAAACAAAGACGTGTAGTTGACCAAACAGAGAAGTGTAGCTGATTTGACCAATCCATAAACCAAGTAAAAAAAAAGCTATGACTCATCAAACAAAAGCATGTGCATAATAATTAGAATTAAGAATCTTCCACATAATCTCCAATAAATCGTCCAATTAGAAAGGTGTCTTACAATAATACCCTTGAGAGATATATCTAACAACAATTCTCTCTTGCTTTTACCATCTTCTTTCCCCACCAACATACCAAAAAACCAATTCATTATCCAATTTACCTCCACACCACAAAAGAAACCAATTCCGGTTTAGTATGAGTTGAGATTACCAACGTATTCATTGCCTCTACGGTTATAAGACCTTCCTCCTCCTCCTCCTCCTCCTCCCCTCCTGTAATTGTTGTTGCCATATCCATAAGGACCATAGCTTCCTCTTCCTCTTCCTCCCGCATTTCGATTTCCATATCCGTTTCCACTCCCTCTGTTACCTATTACTTAAGCAAGACAACAAAACAATCATCCTCCTCTTCTTTATCACATAAACCATACCAAAGTTTTGCTACTTAAAGACTTAACTCACCTCTCACTGTAGATCGTTTCTCCTCCACAAAAGCTTTCTGCCCATCAATTATTATAGGTGAAGCCTGTAACATAACCATGTTAAAAACGTTACTGGTACACTTAAAAGCTTGAATTAGTCAAGAATATGTTACCTCTAATGCTCTCTGGGCAGCATCTGCTTCCTCAAACTCAACAAAACCATAAGGAAAACCAAGGCCCTGCCAGTGATCAGAAAACACTAATATGTAAGATAAGTAACATTCATCTATGGAGAAAAAAAAACGGATTCAAACTTGCAATGGTGAATTGTTTAAGTCGATTGTTTAATCTTACCCTTTGGCTTACAACTTGAATCCCACCACTGCCAATAGCTCCAAATTGCTTAAACTCAATCTCAAGCATGTCAATGGTGGCATTTGCTGGAAGATGTCTCACATAAATAGATGTACCCTCAGCTACCACTAGTAAAAAAAAAGAAAAAACAAGGTTAAAACAAATGTCATGAATAGATTTAGAGAAAATAGACGGTAAAATAAACTGAAAACTTGAGGGTCAACTATTATAAAGAACTCCTACCTTCAAATTCCTGATTGTGCCCATTTTCAGCAGCATCAACAACCTCAGAAACTGCATCAGATTCTATCACTGGAGAAGGATCTGTAGACACTTGTTGACCTTGGTCTTTGAGTATCGGCTCTGGGCAAGGAGCTGAAGACACTTGTTGTTCTTGCTCTTTGGATATCTGCTTTGGAGACGGTAAAGAGCCAGCTGAAACTCCAGATTTACCCTTGACAACCTTCAACTATTATGAAAGTCATTGATTATCAAAAGCAAACTCCAGAAGTGATATTGTTAAGTCTATGATAAGATTAAACAAGGTCTAGTATGAATCCTCTTGGGGGTTTTACTTACCACAGAGGCATAAGATTTCTTGGGAACATCTTCATGTCCATCCTCTGGGTCACAACTTTTCGGTGAATCATCTGCAACTTCTTTGCAAGTTACCTCAACATCTGGAACTTCCTTATTGACGATCTCTTCTTTGCGAGCTATCTCAATATCTGGAACTTCCTTATTGACGATCTCAGGTACAAGAACATTCTCCTTAGCATTCTCATTATTCAAAGGCTTAGACACTTCTTTGGAAACAGGTTTCACCGAAACACATGCAGCTTGCTCAGAACCCTTATTGCCTGTAGGAGATGAATTTTAAGAAAAGAACTAAATATACTGTGTTATAAGGAAGTAAAAAAAAGTGGTAGTGAATGAGTATAAGTGTTGCATACCATTGATAGCACTTGGTTTATTAAAGTCATTCACAGAAACAACACCCACATCAAATCTGAGGATGTCATTCAGAACAAAGTACCCAATTTCTTGCGGGGCAAGGAAAAACGTTTGGGTAAATTTCCTTCTAAGACTCTCGTTTAGACTGAAGTATCCAGTAACCACAAGGAGAAAACCCCCATCTTGAGACTCTTGAATATCATAAATGATTATCTCAGCCGACTTAAAACCTCCATAACTCAGTGTCTTAAGCCCCTCACTTATACCCTGCACATGAATAGGCACCAATGAGACAAACATTTAGCAAGTAACTTTAACTGACATCCAAATTAAAGCCAACTAATTGATATAACAGCCCAATCACATGTTATTAACACAAGAAAATGGACTAAACCCTGACAACATGGAAGAAGAATCATCAATCTCATTCTACCAAACCCAGCTAAACAACTTATAATACTTACTTGTAAGGTGGAGAAATTGTGCATGACTCCATCCGCTCCAACACGCCCAACCTTGCTATTCTCATGATAGAACCGGTAAAGATGCTCAGGCTTGTTATACAAAATGTTATAGTACTGAGTGATAAATGATTGCCCAACCTACAATACACCAACCCAAAAATAGATCTTAACAACACAAAATGATACAAAACCACACAATAATCACAACAAGACTAGTTAAAAAAAAAACAAGAAACCCCATGATTAGAGACTTACAACAAGTGGGTCAACAGCAGAACGAGAAGCAGAAGCCATGGTAGCAGCAACTTCTGGAAAAATAAGCATCAAGAAACAACTATTAGAATCAATCAAATCACAGAACAACCCAAAAAATCCAAGAAAAGATCAAACCACACAGACTAATTTTCAAAATCCCGATCGACATATCTCATGAACTGCACACACAGAGACAACTACGACTAAAAAAAACAAACAAGACTCAGCAAGAAAACGAAAAATCAACTTCACATTTCGGTCTCACAGATGAAGAGAGACTCTGAAAACACTGTAGATCACTACATTCGACGAAATTGTCAAATCCAATCAACGAAACGAAGCGTAATTGAGGAAGACGACGATTCAACTGAAATTAGAGAGTAAGAGAGTGTTGAAGAGAGTGAGAGAGAAGTTACAGTAGTGAATTAGAGCTCCGATTTTGTCAAGAGCTTAGAACAATGGCGGGACCTAGGGTTTGATCGCGAGAACGAAGGGCCAAGTGTACGGAAAGCGAAAGGCAACGGAAGAGGGGTTTATATAGAGAGAGTAAGAGAGGTTTTGATGACTTTTTGATTACCTTTTTTGCTATATGCAACTCTCACGTGTCAACAGAGTCCGTTGCACTTCCTCTATACCACCAACTTTATGATAATTTAATTAATAGATTAATTCGAATTTAGCACATATTCCAAAGGACTATCCTATCATTCCTTAACATTTAATTGTAATATATACACTTAACTTTATTTTTCAGTTATCATAAGAAAAATACTTTTATATCTAGATTGATTTAGAACTATGGTATTATAGGATTTTTGCTATGAATCTATTACCAAATGAGCTAAATAGATTAGTGAACTTGTACTGTTTAGGGGGATAATTTGGGAGTTTTAGAGAGGAAATCAATGATTTTAGTTTAGTAGGTTGAGAAAATGTTGAACACAAGTCTTTATATGAACATCTTTTTATTATTCTAATGATGAACTGAAAGTTACCAATCGGGCGTTAGAAACGTTAGAAACTATGTTGCACCATTTGTTCATGTAACGCTCGGACGTTAAAAAACTATGTTGCACCATTCGTTTATGTAACGTTTAGGCGTTAGAAACTATGGTCCACCATTTGTTCATGTAAAGCTTAGACGTTAGAAACTATGTTGCAACATTTGTTCATGTTACGCTCAGGCGTTATAAACTATATTGTACCATTCGTTCATGTAACGCCCGACTGTATTATATCAAAATTGAGTTAAAAGTGAACTATAATCGGATGGTGAAGACAAAAGCCTAATATTGATTTAACCACATAAAATAGACATAAATTACCTCCGTTCATTGTAGCGGCGAAGACGAAAACCTAATATTTAGGTATGAGTTTAGATTTATCTCCCTTTACTTATATTTTTTTTAGGTGTTATGTTTTCTGAATGCTTTTATGAATGATTAAAAGAATGTATTTATAGTTAGAAATATGACCTAATTCCTCAGTTATATTTTTTAGATTAATCTCAACCGTGCATCAAAATAAAGATGGATGCATGAGTGACATATGGAAAGCATAGGCCTTTAAACCTAATATTAGTGGCAAATGAAAAATATCTTATCAAGTTTTAAAAGCTATCAAGTTTTTGAACTAATATAGTAGGATTACCTTTCTGTGGAGCTACAAAATGCTGTCACGTGTTCCTTATAAACATGATAAAAAAATGGTCAATTAAAATAATATTACTAATCAAAGAGAATTAAAGATAATAATAAATTACAATCAAGACAAAATATTAATACCAATAGAATATGATACACAAAAATCAGAAGAAAATAATTTAATCTTATCTAATATAGTAGGTTTAACTTTATGTGGAGCTACGAAATGTTGGCATGTGTCCCTTATAATCATGACAAAAAAATGGTTAACAAAAATAATATTATTAATCAAAGAGAATTAAAGATAATAATAAATGACAATTAAGACAAAATATATCTAATAAAGTAAGGTTACACTTTTGAGAAGCTCCGAAACGCTGCCATGTGTCCATTACAAACATGCCATATTTTATTTTCTTTAAATTTCTTTATTTTAGTTTCTCTATACTTTCTAACCAAAAATTAAATAATTTCAAATTAATAAACACAAAATGAAGACTAATCTTATATAATGTTTCCATTATATTTTGGGTTCCCAAAAAATAAGAGGTCATTGCTTCATCATTATCATTTTTGCAACTTTATCTTATTTTTTATTTCTGATTTCTTTATTTTCTCATACTATAAATATTCATTTCTCACCATTTTCCATCATATCTTAATTTTTTTTAATTCTTCATAAGTTGTTTTCTAATTAAAAATAATATATAATAAAGATTTTGATTGCTACTAAAATATTTTGTAGATTACCAATTGAGTTTCAAAAACTATCAAGTTTCAACATTTTCACAACAAACCAAAAAGCGAAGCTTTGAGTATGATATAAGATTCATAGTTTGAATTACAGAAAATAGGGATTCTCAAATATTTTTTTCAAATTATTATAGTAAGAAATCATTAGGTTTACTTTATATTAATTTTGATATTTTTTTAGATTATTACAATTTACATGTTATATTTAATTTTATCATCATTTATATAAACCTAAGAAAAATATAGATTAACTTTATATATCATAAACTAAATATCAAAAATCAAAAGATGTTTTGAAAGTGTAATTTGAAAAACCTCCAAATTTGTGTTTAGATTAAAATTAGTAGAAAGTTATTGTCATAAATTTGCAAAATTGGATGAATATGTATAAATTACTTATTAAAAATAAGTTTTAATGTAAATATAATAATAAATTAAAATTAAATTAACTGAAAATATTCCAAAGATTACATATTTCAATATATTAAATTTAAACTCATGAAAAAAAAAATAGCAACCACACATGTAATACCAATGCATTAGAAACTCCAAAAGAAAAAAATAATCCCAAAAAGAAATTTTTTTTAAATACACTAATTACTATGAAAGGATTCAATCACTACCCGAATCATGAATTATCTCCAACTCAAAATCCAATAGCTCTACGTGTAGAAAACAACATCAACTACACAAATCCTTTTCCGAACGACCAAATACTTCAAACAAATGTCAACACTTCAAAGATTTCCTCAACTTATACCTCACATTTCATAGCATTAATGATCAAACATAAAGTACGTTAACCAGTGACTTATTAAACTTCATTTATACATAAATATTTTCAGTACAAGAACACCACACACATAGATTCGAAATGTTTTTTTTTTCAAAATCGAAGATCTCAACCCAAATGCTTCAACAAGATTAGACGTAAAAGTGCTAATTGGAGATCCAAAAAGTTCTAAATGTAACACAACTTTCAATAGTAAAATTCATTCAATCTTTGCATGATCATAGTTTATAGAGTTCTCATTTTAAATGATAATTAGAATTTTTTAACAAAATTTGGAACTTTTAGATTTTATTTCATTCTTTGAATTTTAGCATTCTTTGTATAGAGATATATTCAAATCCATGTGATTACTCTCTCAATCACTTCTATACTCATTGTCGTATATCTCCTTTCCTTGTTTATATTGTCTCGTGAGTGTATATAACTAGAGTTGTACCTATCAACATGATTATCAATTTCCATAACTCAATATGGTAGCAGAGCAGAAACGCTCCTTGACCTAAAATTTTTTTTCTCCCAACCGCAACTCTCTTCCTCTTCATCGTCCTTGTTCTTCTCTGATTTGATCTCTTGTCTCTCCTTTTTTTTATCTATTATCACCATGGCATCTGAGAGTCATGCCTCTGTGGAACACACATCAGTGTTCAATGCTCAAAATCCCCAAAGCACTCTTCTCTCTATGAATATGTCGAGTGTGACAAAACTCACGAATCTAAACTACTTGATGTGCATAAACAAGTGCGTGCCTTACTTGAAGGGCATGAACTCCATGGAATTCTAGAGGAATCTGACACAATGCCTCCGTCCACCATCATTGTTGATGGACAAGCTGTAACTAATCCAACGTTTGCTCCATGGTGAAGACAAGATTTTCTTCTCTATAGTGCAATATGTGGTCTCAAGTGCTACCACTATTGCTGAAGTATGGAGTCTCCTTGCCACTGCGTTTGGCAACCCGAATCGAGGCCATATTCGACAACTCAAATACCAAATCAGAATGTGTGTCAAAGTACAAAAACAATCACCGAATACTTTATACAATGAAAGCAAAGGCGGATGACTTGGCGCTTCTACGCAAACCCATGGATCAAGAAGATCTCACAGAACATATCCTTGCGGGTCTTAGCAAATATTACAAACCGGAAGTAGATGTTGTCAATGGCCGAGACAAGCCGATCTCATATACTGAACTTCATGAACGTCTGCTTAATCGAGAAGCCATGATACTCTGCACTGAATCAGCCTCCATTGTGCCTATTGGTTCTAATGCAACATAATCTCAATCTCGCCAAAACCAAAACCAGAGTTATGGTGGAAATCAGAACTATCGTGGTAACTAGCAGAACAAACACAACAACTTAAATCAGCATTATCACAGAGCTTCAAATCAAAACCAGAACCACAGCGGTTCCAAACCATACCTCGGTCATTGTCAAGCATGTGGAATACAGGGCCACAATGCGAAATACTGTCCGAAATTTTGTATTATTTGTCGTTCACACCAGTCTCAACCGTGGAAATCCTCTTCGTTTCCTCAACCGCGGCAACCGCGTGCTAATGCAGCAATGATGTCTAATTCCTCCACATGGCTCGTTGACTCTGGTGCGTCACACCACATGACGTCTGACCTTGGAAACCTCTCATTCCATAATCTTTATCAATGCAATGATGATGTCATGATTGGAGATGGTTTAGACCTCCACATAACACACACTGGTTCTTCTATTATACTTTCGTATACTCGTCCTTTTTTCTTAAATAATGTGCTTTGTGTGTCGTCGCTTGCTAAAAATCTTATCTATGTTTTTCAATTATGCACAACTAATGGTGTTGTGGTTACCTTTACAACCACTTATTTCCATGTGAGAGATTTGCAATCGGGGGCTCTTTGTTTGGAAGGTAAACCTAAGGATGACACATATGAATGGCCGATTACACCATCTCCTTCTCGTTCATCTCTTGCTTTTGCATCTCCAATCAAGACAACTATGTCTGATTGACACTCTAGATTAGGACACCCTGCTTTTTCTGTTTTAAAAACCATTATTCAAGTTTTGATTTACTGCTTTCTTTAAATGTTTTAATGGAAAAGCCTTGTAATGCTTACTCCATCAATAAAATGCATAAGTTACCTTTCACTACTTCTTCTCTTAAATCAAACCATCCCTTGGATGTGGTGTTTTCCGATGTGTGGACCTCACCCTTGATCTCTATTGATGGTTTTAAATATTATGTTATTTTTGTAGATCATTTCACTAGATATACTTGGTTATATCCTTTAAAACGAAAATCCCAAGTTTTTGACGTATTTCAGAAGTTTAAAGCGTTGGTTGAAAATAAATTTCAATCAAAACTTAAAACTTTTGTATAGGGATCATGGTGGAGAATATCTCGGGCACTCCGGTTTCTTTCGAGTCATGGTATATCTCATTTTACTACTCCACCACACATGCCAGAACACAATAGACTTGCGGAGCGTCGCCATCGACATATAGTCAAAACAGGACTAACTCTCTTGTCCCATGCATCGATGCCTAGGCATATTGGACTTATGCTTTTGCAACGGCGGTATATCTAATTAACGGTATGCCCACACCAACTCTTTCACTTAAATCTCCTTTTCAAATTATTTTTGGTCAAAGTCCTAATTTTCAAAAATTAAAGGTGTTTAGGTGTTTATGTTTTCCATGGCTTAGACCATACACATTGTATAAGCTTGATTATCGATCTCTTCCATGTGTATTCCTAGGATATTCTCCTACTCAAAGTACATACTTCTGCCTTGAACGTCAAACTTCTCGTATTTATATACGTCTAGACATGTTGTCTTTCACGAGTCTGTTTTTCCATTTAAAGTTTCAGGTATCAACTAGCCTACTCTAAACTCGAATGAAGACACCGACACACATGCATCCTCTTCTCCGACTGTCACACCTATTCCCATCACCAACAGCTCTCTGTCACCGCCAACACCCCAGCCACAACATTCAGGTCCCGTGACACCGGTTCTGAATCAAATCAGCCACCAACTCAGGTTACCGCTGCACCAATATTTTTTTCTGAACAACCATAAAAGACTATCAAACTTAGCTGAAATTTATAATCACGACCGCTTAACACTTAACAGATTTATACTTTGGTATCAATGCTAAAATATTATTCTTGAAATATTAAGGATTCTAAAATCTCCAATAGTCTTCATATTTTTCCTCAAGTTTCCTAGTTTCTTTTTCGAATAACGACGGCGTTTTTACTAAAGAAAAAGCTTATGCGTGTTGGGCCGAATATGGGCCAAACCATTAAACTCAATATTCAAATAAAAAAAGTATCGATTTGATAGATCATGAGATTAAAGATTTGACAGATAACAGAAAAGAAAAAGTAGACAAACTTAAGAGCAAAGGCTTTCTCCTCCTTACCAATCTCAACAATCAACCGAAGAGGAAAAAAAAAAATGGCTGCCAATTTCTGGAATTCGTCTCACTAGTAAACATTATTTTCCTCTTTTACCCTTCAAATTTTCACTTCTTCTTCTTCCTATATAAAACTTTTAATTTCAATTTCGAATTATTGTTTAATTGCGTTTGTTCGATTACAGCAAACAGCTTTTGGACCCAGAAGAAGTTGATGTAGTTCATGCTCTTGATAAAGAACGTGGAATCTCCATTGATGATTTCAAGCTCATCAAGTTCCATATGTCAAATCGTAAAAAGCTTTGATTTTTTGGAATTTTTGTAGGGTTGATAGTTTAGTAAAGTTTGTATCTTTGGAAACTGATTTGTTTGAAATTTTTTTAAAAGATTGATTAAAGAAAGTGTTTGTTTTGCTGTTGAGTTAATGTCTGTTTTGTTTATTTATTTTAATTGTTGTTTTTCAGATATAATGAAATTGGCTCAGAGCATTAAAGTGAGGCAAAGGTTAGTTTTCTTTTTTCAATTTGGGATCCAAGTTTTGCTAAAATCAGAGATTCCATTGTTGTATTTTCTTAATCATCCATTTTTATTGTTTGGTTCTGTGGAAATTATTACTTATTAGCTCTTTAAATCTGTTGTAACCTGGGATTTTTATATGAATGTTATATACTTATATGTAGGGTTGTAGCTACCGCAATTACGTATATGAGACGGGTTTATATCAGGTATATATATAGAAAAAATGATGTCTTTATGTTCAAAAATCAGAAACTACATAGCAAAAGTTTTAAATTTGTAGCCTCTAATATCTTCTTCCTTTTGACAATATTAAACTGTTTCAGAAAGAGCATGGTTGAGTTTGAGCCTCGTCTTGTTGCGCTTACGTGCTTGTATTTGGCATCTAAAGCTGAAGAAAGTATAGTGCAGGCTAGGAATCTAGTTTTTTGCATCAGAAAACTGTGTACTATCTTCTACTACTTGTTTTCCAACTTTTCACTTTGGTAAGTTATATGAGATTGTCTTGACATATTGATAACGATGTTTATAATCTTTGCAGATCCTGATGAGTATAAATATGAACTAAAAGATATATTAGGAATGGAGATGAAAGTCTTAGAAGCACTGAACTATTATTTGGTTGTGTTTCACCCTTACCAGTCATTATCTGAGTATGTATACTCATCTCTTTTATCTGACTTTCATAAGCCATATAGATTTGAACCTGTTTTTTTTTTTTTTTT
>VBRH01001048.1:9378-31487 GCA_014578085.1 Cardamine resedifolia | reverse complement strand
TTTTTTTTTTTTTTGTCAACACCATATATCCTTATATAATATGTAAGTTTGAATTCGAATGATTACACAACGTCATTACTACCACAAACGACTGGGTCAATGTTTTTGGTTGTAATTTATTTTTGTTTTTTCTTTAATTAAATTTAAGTCATTTATAAATAAATAAATACCTTTTTCCAAGAGTTTGTTTTGACTCATTTCACACAAATTAAAAAAATAATTTATATACTTCTATTTAATAAGTGGTTAATGACTTAAATTTGAAAAATAATTAACTATAGGTTAAAGATAAATTAGAGAATTGGATTAAAAAAAACACATTGAAAACATAATTAAAATGAGTGAAACAAAAATAAAAGTTTAGAACAATACTCCCTCTGTTTCATTTTAAGTGTTCTTTAAGATTTTTACACACAAATTAAAAAAACAATTGATTTTTCTGTTTTATCCTTAATAAATGTTTATTTAATTTTATTTCATTAGTCAAAACATTAAAACAATAAATACAAAGTTGGAAATTTTGTCAAACATCCATAGAAAACATAAAACAACAAATAATATAAAAAAACAAAAATAAAAACCTAAAACTACATTTAAAGTGAAACATAGGAATTATTTTTGTATGAGACAGATGAAATAATAAGGAAGTGGATTAGATTTTACAGTTTTACCTGATAGTCCGACGCCTTGAACGGTCTGGCCACCGTCGAGAATGAGGGAGGCAGGGTAAGACCGGTCAGTACTTCCGGCGGCAACGCCGACGACCCACGGACTATAAGACAGCACAGAAGACGGTGAAGGGCCACTATTCCCTGCGGCTTGCACCACAAAGACTCCGGCTTTTCTAGCCAATAGCATTGCAATGTCGAATATCCCAAGTACCGTCGGCTTATCCACCGGTGGTTCGTCCGGTCCCACAGATAGCGTCAGAACATGTACGCCGTCTATTATTGCCTGTGACAAAATTTAAAAAAAAAAAAAAAATTTGTTAAAGACACTTAAAAATGCATAAGAGATTAAGAGTCTATAGTCTTGTTTGTTTACTTGGTCGATGGCTGCAATGACGTCAACAAGAGTTCCGATTGATGGATAAATCGCCTTGTAAATGGCTATTCTGCCACGTGTACCAATAAACAAGTCGTAAATAATTCAAAACAAAATTATAGAAAATCATAAATTATTAGTCTTAAATCATCTAATATAGTATATGCTAATTAATTTGAATGAGTTGACGAACCGTGCTCGAGGGGCCATACCGCTGGCACGGCCGTAGGAGAACCCGTCGACGATCACTGGAACTCCGGCGTTTCCGGCTGCAATGGATGCCACGTGGCTGAACCAAACCGACCAAATCAAATTTTTTTTTTTGGTACAAACCAAAATGAAATCTTATTTAGTACTAAATACTATACACTTTTGTAACAAACCAAATGTATAACAAGCTTACAAAATACATATTTTAAATTTACCCAAAAATTTTGAGATAAATTAATAACTTAAAAATAAAACAAAAATATAAAGACATATACTTTACCCAAAAATATATATTTTAAAAATATATAAATAAAAAGTATAAAATATTTAAACAGACTTTTTTTCTTTTTGTAAAAGTTTTTCTATTAAAACAGTCTTTTATTGCTGCAGGATAATAACTTACTGCAGTACCTAATCTTAATCAAAAAATAAAGTACTACAGTCAAAATATTTACAGTCAATTTTACATCAATAGTGCACGGCCTTATCCCCATAATTTACCAAAAATGTAAACAAATCCTTATACATAGGTTACCAAAAATAAAGATATATTTATAATTTATAGTTGACTAAAATTAAAGATATTTATAATGTATCCAAAATAGTCATATTTATACCTGCCGTGGCCGGAGGCATCGAACGGAGAGAGCATATCCAAGGAGGCGTTGAGAGCGACAGAAGCTCTAGCTCCGGCGGAAAAGAATCTTGCGGAGATGATTTTTCCGTTACAAGATCCAGCAGGAAAGAGAGGACCGATCTCACAGTCGCCGGAGAAATTTAAACGTGAGAGATTTGATGAGAAAGGGTTTGTGAGATCGATAGCGAAGCTAGGATGAGTAGGGTTAATTCCGGTATCCACAAACCCGATCACGATATCTTCTCCGGCACGTCTATCGCCGTCGCTGGAGATCTTTGGCCAGACTTGTTTAGGTAGTTCCAAGAAATCAGGAGTGTAAGTTGTCATTAATTTCACTCCTTTGTCTTCTTCTACTGCCTTCACTCCTTTTGTGTTCTTAAGTTTCTTGGCCTGCAAGTTTCAAAAGAGGATAATTTCCGGTTTACCTAACCAAAGATTAAACCACAAAAAGTAAACCGAGATATATAGTTTTGAGGTAAGAGGAGGAAGGACCTGAGAAGGAGTAATACGGACTGCGAAAGCATTAATGATATGTTTGAAGCTATAAAGCTTTGTATAACTTCCATTTTCAAGTGTGGTTCTAAGTATTTCTTCGTGATTCTCTTCTATCTTCTTTGCTTCAGATGCCATAGCTTTGCTAATTTTCAAAGACAAAATAATTTGATTATATAGAGAAGTTCTCATATTTTAGTTACATGAAGAAGTGGTAAGTGGTAACCAAAGAAAATTCTCCCAATTTTTTTTATCATACCTTATGAATCATATTGGCCTAAATTTCGGATTATTAAAATCGATTATATATGAAGGGCCTACTAGTGTTATAAAAGTCCGAATTTTATTCCGTTTTGGTTTAAAGATTTAAACTATGAGAAAAGCCTAACCCAAATAACATTTGAATGATTTAAGTTTTAATGAGTTTTTACAAGATTTTGATGATTTTGAGTGAATTTAGAGATGTTGTTGTTATGAACATTGAAGATGATAGCATAAGTTTTAATGAACATGGAAGATGAGAAAATAAGCACTAATAGATGAAATTAAACCATGTGGATTTTTTTAATTTCCAAAGATTAAAAAGATAATGATTTGAACCTGTTGATGTTAGCAGCAGCAGAAAAGGCCAATGGTTCACCTTCAACCAAAACAGAGTAAATCCTTGGCATATGATCATCTTTTTCGTCTTTTTCTTCCTTTTCTTCTGCTCTGGACAATATTACACAAATAACCAACACAAATATACATACTATTAACCATATGAAACTATATGATCTTAGTTTTCTTGGATCGGGTTCCATTAAATCTTTATTGCGATTCTCCTCCATTTGCTTAATTAAGATATTTATATATTTTCGTCGAGGGTAATGAGATTCATGTTCTTGGACAATGCACATTACCACCAACGTGACCACTTTATATAAGAGGTTTATATGCGTTATAGTTTGTCACATTATTAGTTTCCTATTTGTTAAAAGTATGAATCTTGTTTATGGAAGCTTTTTAAAGATTCTGACCAACAAAAAGGAAAAAAAAAAAGCTTTATTAGAAAAATTAAAACAATTTTCATTAGTTGTCGGGTTTTTTTCCTTCTTGTATAGTCTTTTTCTACTTTAGATTAATTGGCTACATAAATTCTCATATGCTGTAATTTGTATGTTGACCCAAACTGGTAAGAACATGAGCTGTAATTTCTTTACTGTCATTTCCATTTACTCATCAATTTTTTTTTTCCGGGGTTTTAATACTCATTTAAACTTTTAAATCACAAATAATTTCATTTTTCTTTGTATTTTGTTGTTGCTGGAGATTATTGCAGTGATCTTGCGCGGACCCATCTCAAATCACCAAATTAAGTTTTATCATAATTGCAAAGAACGATCTCAAATCAATGGATTATTAAAGAATCTAACACAAGAGGACATAAAAATGTGATGGTTGTTGTACTTGTTATTTCGGCTCTTTATGCCTTGATGTATACTCTTTTAATGAAGTTTAAACTTTGTTATTGAAATGAAAAAGATTGGTCTGACCAAAAAAAAGAAAGATAACAATTAAATCTGGAAGTAAAACAAAAAGCTGACAAATAGAGTTAAGATCAAGGAGTGGTAAAGAGTAATCACAAACCACACTTGAAACACAAACAAGTCTGAATTGTTGAACACAAAAGCAATATATAAAAGATACAACAACACAACTTCCATCGAACATATAAGAGATGAGAAATTCACCCAATCAACTTCAAACGTAACTATAGTAGATAATACAGCGATAGAGAATTCAGCGGAAAGTGATATAGAGAGATAGAGAGTTTCCCTTTGGAATACATCTAAATGACATCATCAACTTCCAACTTGAAGCGCGCCAAAATAAAAAAGTTTTGTTGGTACCGGGTATAACACCCTGACCATAACCCGATCTAAATCAATACCGAACCGGGATCCTAAACCAAGAAAGCCCATCAAGCTCAAAGGCCCAGTTCGGCCAAGAAAGCCCATCAAGCTCAAAGGCTCAGCTCGGCCCAATCCGAATTGCCCACCAAGCTGACTCAACCAACTTCCAACCGCCTTTTTCTTTCTATAAATAGAAAATTCCGACCACAATAAAAAGGATCAGCAATTTCAGATAAAAACCAAGAAATAAGATCCGACCTCGCAATTTGTAATAATTCGAGTTTATAATCTCCGATCTCACTCAATAAAAACAACAACTTCTCAACTTCTCAATTCTGTTCGACTTTATCAATCTCAATCCAGATCGACCTGATCCATATTCTGTTCAACTCAAATAATCTTCTGTTCGACGCGATTAACATCCTGATCAACCTATTTCTTGAACAAAACATGTTCAACAAGTTTCTCTATTCCAACTATAATCATAGTAAACACACACACAAAAAAAAAGAGTCAGAATCATTAAAGATGGAAGCAGTTAGATTCTTGAAAATCAAATAAGAGAAGAGGAGAAATGTAGAACCTCTTCACATGAAGATAAGAAGCGGGTTTTAGTAGCTTCGTCCTCCCATTCCACACTTTCAATCCAGTTCTCCTCCTTGTATCTTATCCCGAGTCCATTTTCACCACTTTTGGAATCGAGTGGAAGCTTTTTCAGACTTGGACATGCCTCTACAGAGATTTCCTCTAGACATGGAAAGGGTAGAGGACTCCAATAGATATTCTTCAGCTTCGGTAGATACGCTAAACGAAGATCACACAGCTTTGGAAAAGGAAGAATCCCTAAATTTTCAACTTCACAAGCTTTCTCTTTGTTTATTATATCTTCTAGTTCGTCTACACTGTCAACATCAAGAATTCTAAGTTTTGGAGCGAACATCAGAAACGTCAATTCCCTCAGGCCTTTACAAAAATCTATACGCACTTTGACGAGGCTCAAGAAGCTGCATATCTTTCCCATCTTTATCTCAGATATCATGCACCAACTAATGCTTAAATAACTAAGCTTATCCATGGTTGCTGGAAGTGATATTGTAGATGATTCCGGATTTCTATACACGATCGTTAGCAAGCGTGTGCAACTCATCAACTTGTGAGAGCTAAAAAATTGCATCAAACCTGGAGGACGATCGATTGTTGTGGTTAAAATTTCTAAATTTTCCAAGGCTTCCAATTCTTTCACTGTGTTGAGATCCCAAGGAATACCAGATCTATCTAATTTCAAAACTTTCAAATCATGTAGATTTGATATCCCAGCAATACTCTGGAGCTGAATTGTTTCCTCCAAATCCAAGTCAATTAGTTTTCTCAACTCTTGTAGACCCTTAGGCAAATGACGTATACTAGTAGATGACAAGTTGAGATATTGCAAAGAAACTAGGTATGATATTCTTCGGGTAATTCAAAGAGATTACCATTGAGTGATAGATCCAAAACAGCTAGCTTTGGCATGGACTTGAAGAATTCACTAGAGATAACTAACAAATTCGTCTCTTGCAAGAGTAAAGTTGTGAGTTCCATGCATTCAGGACTGCCAGTGAGATAGTGAATCTTGTTATGCATCAGTGACATCCTTGTCACAATATTCCAGTTCTTAACCTTTGGAATTTTTTGTAACCCAACACATGCATGCACTATGAAAGCCTCTTTTTGTTCTCCCAAATCAGATGCGATCCATAAGGCCATTTCACGAACAACATCATGCATACACACATAAGTTACTGCAGACCTATCATCCTTTTCCATCAACAATGATGCTCGAACAAGACTTCCAATGATATCATAACCCTTGTTCTCGGCCTTTTCAATACCTTCACTTCCATCTATAATTCCCTCGCCTATCCAGTACTCTATCAATTTTTCTTTGGAAATGTTATTATCTTCTGGAAATAAAGCACAATATAGCAAACACGATTTTACCTCTTCCCCCTTAAGACTATCGTAGCTATACTTCAAAAGCGAAAGGATCTTATCCTCCATACCAGAAAACTCTGCAGCGTATGAATTCAGAACATCCATTGCTTGACGCCATTCTTGTACCGTTCTCTTGCATGACATGGTCTCGCCTATTACATTGAGAGCCAATGGTAGACCACAACATCCTTTAGCAACTATTCTTGCAAGGTCGGGGATCTCCGGATCGCTTCTTAGTATTGTTTGTCCAACCTTCTTTTGGAATAAATCAAATGCGTCATTGTCCGCCAAGCATTGGACTTCCATAGGTTTTTCGGCCCCCATGCGCGCACATACATCTTGAGAACGAGTGGTGAATACCACTTTGCATTTGTTTTGTCTTGTTGGAAACGGGACTCCGATCTCAGCTAAATCCACCTTTTCCCATATGTCATCTAATAACAACACAAATCTTTTTTTCCGTAAAAAGTTGTATAAACGAACAGCCGTTTGGCTTCCATCTTTTTGGTTCAACTCCCGTCCACGAATACCAACTTTTTGAGCGATTTCATCTTGAATCTTCTCTATATGTAACTCTTTAGACACCACAACCCAAACCACAAAGTCAAATCCACACGTATCGTTACTGAACTTATTATTGATCTGTGTGAGAAGAGTTGTCTTCCCTACACCTCCCATACCGTACATACCCATAATACCAACTCCCTCTTCCATGAGATGTTTCCATGCTTTGTCGAGCATTGTAACTTGACCAACAATTGTCGGTTGAAGTTGTCTTTCCTCCACCTCAGGTGTTAGAGCTTGATCAGCAACCACATCAAAATCTTCACATTTGAGTTTCTCTACCTCCCTCAACGTCAAGAAAACATGTTTCCCATAACGATAGCTTGATAGTAAACTCTTAGAGCAAAATCCACAAAGACACAACCTTTGAAGTTCAACATTTTTAGCACTAACAAGATCGTTGACTTCTTTTTCGATAGTCTCAACTTTATTAAGCCATACCTCGAATTTGGCAAGCCTTTGTAGACCTGCATCCTCCTCTCTGCTGAGCTTTCTTGATAAATCATCTCGCTTAGCCTTGAGATCTACCATGGTTGTCTCCAAAGCCATGACATTCTTCTCGAGGTTGTGAGTATAACCTACTATTTTTTCTAGCCATTGTGAGACTTTATTCACTGATTGATCCAAAGGTATTGAGAGGGCTACACAATTCCCCATTTACAAAAAAGAGTTGAGATCTGAAATTTGAAACTTACTGATATGAGCAAACTAGCTAGATAGGATTTAAAGAGTGAGGATATATTGACTTTCTTAGTCTTCCACAAGAAACAAGATATTTTGTAATTCATAACTGAGTGGGTCCATATTTTGCGTGGCTGTAGTTTAATCAGTAAGTTTCTGAGAAAATTTTCCTTGTGTTCTTCTGGTTGATTTCAACATTTATAGTCAAACCTTTTTGTTTTAGTCAATTATATATCAACCGATTATAATCGACTCCAGTGACTTCTTTTAAACAATCACAAGTATTACAAACATATTAAGGTGCATGTAAATTTTTTTTATTGTGTTTTATGTATATATTGATTAACATATTTCTTCATTTATTATAATTAAATTGTTTAATTTGAGAAAGTTTCAAGATGCGTATGAAATGTGTAGTATTAACACATGCATCTGTTAATAGCCTCGCTCATTTTTCAAACTTTCTTTTGAAACAAAACCATTCATTTTACAAACATTAAGAAAACAATTTTCAAATTTTGTTTGCAATGTTTTATAAGTCGTCCAGGCATTATGAAAAAAAGCACACTCAACCTTTCCATTCAAGCTTCAGTTTAACTTAATGTTAGCAAGAGAGCTTAACTACAAGTTTCTCAAAGGAGCAACGAGGAAGCTTCCCTAGGTGAAAAGCAGCTACACATGGCTCAGGTTATGTTTTCTTGATGACCACGTTCAAAGGGCTCTCTGATATCTTTGGTTTTGGGTTTGATAGATCACAAGGCTGAGAGCCTAAGGTGACGAAAAAAACGAGGGAACTGAGCTTGGAAACTCACAGAGAGGATCATTCTCGGGTTCTTGGTTAAAGTTCTTGTTCATGGTGTAATCTCTTGGTGCACACCCATAATTGATAGTGGACTCTCGTTTGGCTTCCATCTTTTTGGTTCAACTCCCGTCCACGAATACCAACTTTCTGAGCGATTTCATCTTGAATCTTCTCTATATGTAACTCTTTAGACACCACAACCCAAATCACAAAATCAAATCCACATGTATCGTTACTAAACTTATTGTTTATCTGGGTGAGAAGAGTTGTTTTTCCTACTCCGCCCATACCATGCATACCCATAATACCAACTCCATCTTCCATGAGATGTTTCCATGCTTTCTCGAGCATTGTTTCTTGACCAACAACTATTGATTGAAGTTGTCTTTCGTCCACCACATGTGTTTTCTCTTGATCAGCAATCACATCGAAAACTCTAATTTTGAGTTCCTCAACCTCCCTTAACATCAAAACAACCTTTTTCCCGTAACGATAACTTGATCTTAAATTCTTAGAGCAAAACCCACAAAGACACATTCTTTGAAGTTGAATATCTCTAGAACTAAGAAGATCGTTGACTTTTTGTTCGACAGCCTGAACTCTTTTAAGCCATACATGTAATTCGGCAAGCCTATATATGTAGACCTTTATCTTCCTCTCTTGTGAGCCTTCTTGACAAATCATCTCGCTTAGCCTTGAGTTCTTCTATGGTTGTCTCTAGAGCCACGAGATTCTTCTTGAGATTGCAAGTATAGCCTACTTCTTTTCTACCCAGTTAAAGACTTTATCTATACACGGATTACAAGGTATTGAGATAGTGGTGCCCATTCTACTCAAAGGAAGATATCTGAAATTTGAAGTTTATTTATCTGAGCAAACCAGAGATAATGCAAATAACAAGAGAAGGTAGGTAGACTTTCCTTTTTGGCCATGGAAAAAAAATATTTTTAATATTTTTGATCGATGGAGTTCAAAGACGTGACATAGACTTTGCATACATTAAAATCACTAATTTGGAGGAAATATTTGACTGTTTCTCCCGAATCTGTTGACTTCATTTGTACAATCACAATTATTACAACTTGTAATTTACAAGCATATTAGGCGCGAGTACTTTTTAATTGAGTTTTCATGTATGATATTGTTTTAAGTTTTTTTTTTGGTTCTTTTTAGCTACTAACATTTTTTTAGTTTTTAATAGCTAGGGACTAACATTTTAGTAAGTTAGTCCAACTTACAAAAAAGACCCATGGACAAGGGTCACAAGGGTAAACAAATGAGCAAGCGATGTTTTGTTATTGGGCTAAAATGGGCCGGTTTAGTGTTTAGGAAACTATAAATCTCGAGCCCAAATCTGCTTCTCATAATATATCAAACAAAACCAAAAACCTTAAAAACTCTTGAAAATTATCTTAAATGTTGGGAGCTTCAAATCTTCTTCGTAGAGTCTCATCAGCTAAAAACCCTAAACCCTCAATTTCTCAAAGCTTCCTTCTTTATCTTCTTCCCCAAATAAACAGAGAAATTAGTGATTTCACAGTTGATTCGACTCGTACATACAAATCAGGATCTGCTTCGAGCCCAAGCTTATCGATATGGAGAAGGAAGAAAGAAATGAGCAAAGAAGGTTTAATCGCTGCCAAAGAGCTCAAGCGCCTCCAATCCAAATTGATTCGACTCGATCGATTCATTTCTTCTCATGTCTCTCGTCTTCTTAAATCCGATCTCGTTGCTGTTCTTGCTGAGTTTCAAAGACAAAACCAAGTTTTCCTCTGTATGAAGGTAAATAAAAATGAGAACTTTGATTTTGTGTTTCGTCATTTTACATAAAAATTAGTATCAATTACTCAATTATTGTGTGCTGAGAGGATTCATTGTGCAATAATCATTGAGTTTTGGATAAAATTTTAGAAATGAAGATTTACAAAAACAGAAGGGAAATGGTAGTTTGGATAGGGCTGGTCATTTGGGTTTATTGGTCCGGTTCGGTTCGTAAATTTTTGGGATTTCGATTTGAAAACAATTTCACCGAATTAGACCGAAATTAAGGTCCGGTTCAATGTATAAATTGGTGCCAAATTAGAACCAAAAAACAAATTCCTTTCTGTTAATTTCGGTAGTTTTGGTTAAATTTGGTACATTTTGGTAATGCCAGTAAATTTGAGAATAAAATGTTGGTAATTGCATTACTTTCGGTTAAATTTAGAATAAAATTTCGATAATTTCGGTTTGGTGGTTCTGAACCGAACGGTTTACCTAATTTCATGCTTCATCTTGCCACTTGGTTTCACCCAATAAACCGAAATAGCAAAACTTTGGTTTGGTTTGGCTTACTTGGTTTGGTTTATATGATCAAAAGTTTGGATATGTAGTTTGTTGATGGTGTTAATGTTTTGGCACATTTCTTTGATGTTAAATTTGATTTAAATGTTGTCTTCTTATTATCTATCAGCTCTATGAAGTTGTGAGAAGAGAAATATGGTATCGACCGGATATGTTTTTTTACAGAGATATGCTAATGATGCTTGCAAGAAACAAGAAAGTAGATGAAACCAAGAAAGTATGGGAAGATTTAAAGAAAGAAGGAGTTTTATTTGATCAACATACATTTGGAGACCTCGTTCGAGCGTTCTTGGATAATGAACTTCCTTTAGAAGCAATGAGATTGTATGAAGAGATGAGAGATTCTCCTGACCCGCCTTTGTCTTTGCCTTTTCGTGTTATTCTGAAAGGGCTCGTTCCTTATCCTGATTTGAGAAAGAAAGTGAAAGATGATTTCTTGGAGCTTTTCCCTGGAATGATTGTTTATGATCCTCCCGAGGATTTGTGCGAAGAAAGTGATGAAGAAGCAAGAACAGATAGTGATCTTGAATAGAGAGGTATTGAGATACTGCTTTCTTGAATCTGCGCTTGGTTTAGTTAATGATGAAAGTATCCTCTTGAGGCTGACTCGATTTATCTTTGATCCATAGTTTTCTTGTTCCTCTAGGTTGCATTGCTTAGTCTCAAGAAGTATTTGGATCTTTGTTCTCTGATCCGGAAAACAAATTCCAATTATGTTAGATCCTTATCGAGGTATTGAAAAATTGTAGCTTAGCCAATTAAGCGCGATTAGGCTGATTTTGTAATACTTGTCTTATGTTTCTACTTGTCCGCAAAATATCAATTTGATATCAGAACTGTTTCCACTAACTTAAGGATTGTGTTTCAGTTTCAGGTTATAGAAAATGAAAAAGATTGAAACTCAAAGTAAAGTTTGTGGCCTATATGTGTAAACAAATCAACTCAGTCTTTGGATGGTAACAAATTATGGCTATTGAAAACTGAAGATGATGGAGCAGTTGAAGAAGAAGGATTTGAGAAGCTCATAAGCTTATTTCTACATGTGTAAAAAAAACTATAGGTTTATTAAAAAGTGAAAACGTTTGTGCCAAAACAAAGTTTTTTTAGGGTCTTGATTTTTGGGACTGTGATGGGTCGGTTTGGGCCGGATCAGGTGTTTTGGACTCTCTCTCTCTCGGAATGATTCCTAACTATTTATTTAATTTACAACTATCCATGATTTTTTTTTACTTTGTTTAAACATGTTTAAGTTTTTTTAGTCTCACAATTTAAACATGTTTCTGACATGAATTTTGTCCTCAACTCTAAAAGGAATAATCGAACATGACTTTCATTTCCTGTATTTTGTCCCTGTTTCTGTTTCGGCATTATTCGTTTACTTTTAGACTTCATCTTTTCTAAAGTACAAAAAAAAAATGTTGAAAAATTACAAAAACAAATAAATTCTTCTATGTTTATGGGTGGGTTATAAGTAAATAGTTAGCAATCACAATGAAAATAATAACAGTATAGGATGGACAGATATTATTACATAGCTTACAATTGGTTTGGAGATGAAAATCTTATAACTTTTAGAGGACGTAATCAACTAAAAATTTGAAGTGATTTGTATTAAAATAAATAAAAATTATGTTATTTTGGTTATTTAAACATGAATTTTAAAATATCTTATACAATCAAGTGTTATTGGATTAGTAATTTGAAAATGTACAATGAAGTCTAATGTTATTAAAAATATCTTATGCTGTCGATTTTAAATGATTTTAAGGAATTTAGTAGCTTGTGTTAGTTATAAAAATATAAAAATTTAAATCTCGTGGTTTTAAATTAGATTGTATAGAATTTTAATAAAAAATCATAACAACTTCCGGTTACAGATTTTCATGCTTCATCAATTTGATATCATAACTGTTTCCATTGACTTAAGGGCTGGGTTTCAGCTTCAGGTTAGATCAGATGGAAAAGATAGAAACTCATAAGAGTAAAGTTTGCTAACTAAATCATGAAGTAATTACCCTCGGAATGATTGCTAACTATTTATTTATAAACTATCCATGAATTTTTTACTTTGTTAAAAGTTAAAACATGTTCAAGTTGTTGAGTCTCACAATCTAAACATGTTTCTGACATGAATATTGTCCTGATCTATAAAAGGAAAAATCGATCATGACTTTCATTTCCAAGATTTTGTCCCTGTTCCAATTTCGGCACCATTCGCTTAATTTTAGACTTCTCCATTTCTGAAGTACATACCAAAGAAGTTATTAAATTATAATGGGTGGTTTATAAATAAATTGTTACTAATCACATTCGGAAAATTTAGTACAGGATGAACATAGATTATTACACCGCTCAATTGGTTTTGAGATGAAAATCTTGAAACATTTATTAAACGTTGCCAAGATATGAAACGATTTTTCAATAAATGACTTTCAGTGAACTAAGCGACCTAGAGCATCATCTAAGTATAGTGTAACTTAAATCATTCCATTATCTCAAATATAAGTAATAGTCCATAACCGTAACATAGTTCCAAAGCCGGATTGACAAATTTTAATTTAAAATGAATATATCAAATAGCTTTCACATCAACAATATCATTTGCGGATTAGGATATCCACATTACCATAGAACAATACAAAAGGTTACACCACACAAATCATCCATAATTTGGGAAAACATCAATCGGAACATGTCACTTATGTTCCTAAGTATACCGAGAACCATAGATTATACATATTATAAGCTGTTTAATGATTATAAATATAATGAAATAAAGTTTAAAAGGATCGATCAAAGCATGGTTGAGGAGATGTGATCCATGGGGAAAGGATTTCCCAAGACATTGTCCATGAAGTAATGGTGAGGATGTGTTGCGTCCATTACTACAAACTGCATATCCTCCGATGGTTTCCAATGGCGTTTCCTCTGGTTTATAAACCAATTGTTTATCTGTTTCTGGTCCAGCCCCGTTGATTCCGCCAGTGCCAGCTTCTGCTGCTCCTGCCATTTCATAACCACACCCGAGAAAAATCGTTTCAATCATCAATTTTTCTTATCAATATTCTCAATGTGGTATAAGTTCTTATGCTCTAAGGTCTAAGGTCAGTCCATACTTACTGCCTCATCAACAATTTGCTAGATCAAACCGAGAACTTAGAATCAGCCAAGATAATACGAGCATAGATAATGAAACTATATCTTAGTGTTGCTATCAGCGTTCTAAAAGTAGCTTCTTCGAACACATACCATACCGCACAAGGGTCGATAATATATGTGTATAAAAGACATTCCACTATTTCCCACATGAAATATATGCATAAAAGTTTCGGCTAAATTATGGTAATATTCATAAAGATGAAATTGGTACAATGGTATGGAAGCAAGAATCAAAGACAACATCAGCTAAAAGACCGAAGACAGTAGATATTGACCAAATAAGTTCAATTCATTCATCTTGATTAGGATTCCTAATTGTGCAAATGCAATCTGTGCAATGCATGATATTTGGACAATTAACGTCCATAACATTAGTATGGAGGCAAGAATCAGAGACAACATGAGCTAAAAGACCAAAAACAACATATATTGACCAAATAAGTTCGATTCATTAATCTTGACTAGGATAAATGCAATTTATGCAATGCATTTAAATAAATATGATAAACCGAAATGATTATTTAGTGAGTATAAAAGAAGAAAGTTACCGAAGGGTAAGGCCATTTGTAGTGTCGGCTCCACCAATCAAGCAGTTGTTGGCGAGCTTCTTTAGGGAGCTTTCCTTTCTTCCTCTTCTTCAAGAATTCTTGCTTGAGGCTGCCTAAGTAACCGCTGTACTTACGCAAGAGCTGTCCTTTAAGCTCTCTATCTTCAGCTTGCGGATCTATAAATTCATTGTTCATATCGACTTCTTCCTCAGATGACCCATTATTGTTCCTATCAATAGCTGTCTCTCCATAACCTACTTTGATTATTCATGTAAAAAACAAGACAAAAGTTGTCACCAAAAACCGCTAAATCGGAGTAACAAAGATCTACAATATAATAGAGAAATGAACCAAGTCATTCATAGTAACAAGTGAAGTAGGTGTGTCTATGTATATTCTTGAAGACGAGTGATATGACATTGTGTAGATATATGAATTTGTGATTATACGTACAAAAACATGTGTATGTCTAAATTGAGCAATAAATCTAAGGACGAGCAGACTCTAGATCCAGATATTCTTTTTGATGCAATTGAATTAAATAGATCCAAAGCAAACTGAGAAGAAAAAGACAAGAACAGTGATAGTTGTTGTACCAAGCAAAATAAATTCAATTCAAAACAAACAAAAAATAACATTAAACAAATTGATTTAGTTCAATAAAAACATCTACATACACATCTTATGTATATAGATAGATTATACACGTAAACCTAGTAAGCTATATACTAACAATCTGACACTAACCCTAGCCACAACCATCAAAGGGGTATTAACCCAAGAAAAATCAGAAAAGGGAAAAATCTTTCTTAAAACCCACAAAGGAAGAAAAAACACTTTCTCATCTTACGTTTAACTTGACGCCATAATTAAAAAGAAAATCAAATTTTTTTTAAAACAGAGATTTAGAGAGAGAGAGAGAGAGAGAGTAACCGGAGAAAGAGGAAGGTGAGGATAGAGATAGGGACTTGAATTGACACTCAACGCGTTGAAGGAAGACCATAGCTTCCTTAAAGGGTTTAGAGAGCTCTTGCTCATACTTAACGAGCATTTCACAGTAAGCTTCCATGAATTGATCAAGCCCTGGATCTTCACCTAAACACCCTGTAGGTCCCATCGACGCTCCTGCCGCTGCCGCAGACGAGCATGCCTCCTCCAGCCTCGCCACAACCTCCGGTGGGGCTCCAACCTTAATAATTGTGTGATTAATATAGACAGACATAAAAAAAAATTAGTTAAACTAAGTACTTGTAGATATATCGTATATTAGTCGAGACAAAAGGAGAGATGTGATTTTATGTCCTAATCTTCAATCCCACAACAATATTTGGATAATCTCTTGATAATAGGGTTCTTCAAATTTTCTGTTTTTTTTTTGTAACTTCTTCAATATAGGAAAAATGTTTCTTTTGGTTAGTGTATTTTTAGTTGAGTTAAGTTACTAAACAAAAGGAGATATCAAAATCAAACTATAACATCAAAGTAAAGGGTTAAGTGAAAAGGAAATAAAAGGTAAAGTTTGGTAATTAGGGTTTTTAGAATCTTCTTCTTCTTTGAGTAAAATATCAATTAAAAGATCATTTGAGTTAAGAAAAAAACTTTCGATAAGGTTTGTTTCCTTATCACCTTCTGACAATTGACATAAGCGGCCAAGAGGCGGTGGTAGTGCGGATGAGCCATGATCTTCGCCTTGACAGAGGCTGAAGAAGAGGAAGAAGAGCAAGGGTTGATCCCAACTGCAACGATGTCGTTTTGATGATGCATATCCATGAGGGAATAAGCAGGAGCACAAGAGGAAGGAGCAGATGAAGAAGTGACTTTGTTCTTAGTTTCTTGAGGAGGAGCTAGTGATTGAAGAAAAAGAGAACTACTTTGTTGGTGGTGTGACTGATATGCATAACCATCATGTTGTTGTTGTTGATGTGATGTCATGATGGGCATCATCATCATCATCATAGGACACATCGGACCATCACTATTATCCCCGGCAAAAGCCATTGGACAAGAAGTGCTGTTGGAACCACTCTCCATCTTCTCTTTCTCTCACTAGTATTATTATTCACTTTGGCTTTGATATATAGCTACGAGAAAAAAAGAAAATGTAAAAGAAAAGAAAAATAAAAATAAGAAGAAGAGCATTGAAATACAGCTAGCATTTATCATCAATATTATGAAACACAATAAAGTACTATAAGTTTATTGGGAAACCCTAAAAGAGTAAATAGATATGTGTGTATATGTGTATATATGTATGGTTTTAATTTAATTATTAGAAAATGCAAAAGTGGTCTCCCGGGATTTATGCTTCAACAATCAGCTTCCTTTTTCACATTGAAAATTCTAAATAGTGATAGTTATGGGGGAGAGGGAAGCAGCAGAAGAGAGACCACCAGGAAGATAAATCTAAGGAATTTTTTTTTTTTTTTAAATAGTTGGAGCAAATTAATTTCTAAAAAGTGGAAAAAGCAGACATGGACAGAGATTGTGTGATCTGTGGGTTCTTAACTCTTTTGTGTTCATCTGCTGAAATATGATTTCTCATTTATGCCTTTTTGGAAATTTATGTTGTATTTTCTGTTCTTCTTTTTACCAAGGTCATAAACCGGAGCTCAATTGAAATTGACA
This sequence comes from Cardamine resedifolia, assembly GCA_014578085.1. Lineage (NCBI taxonomy): Eukaryota > Viridiplantae > Streptophyta > Magnoliopsida > Brassicales > Brassicaceae > Cardamine > Cardamine resedifolia. Next base: position 14,513 of record VBRH01001048.1, on the reverse strand, counting down.
ATTTCTTGAAATGGAGAAAACCGGAATGTGTCTCAGAAAGCCCAGAGAAAACCTATGGGGATTTGTTGTTCTTTACCATGGGAGTATCAAATCGAATGTTGTCATTTGGTTTGATTTTCATAAACAATTTATTTCCAAAGTCTTGGTTTCCTGATGTGATATTATACGTATGAAGTACATTTGTGTATATGAATATAAAGTCTACGTGTATACATTATAAAAATAATTATTTTTTATGATATAGTACCTCTATGATATAGTTTGTGAAGATATTAGTACTGTTGTACAAAAAGAAACTTTCTTAGATTCTCAATAATTAACTGTTGGATCTCCAGATATAATTCCTTAGATTGTATGGGGAACCTAAGATTTTGGACTTTTTTTTTGTCAGTTGGAAAGATAATTAGTATTTTATAGTTTTTGTTATTATGAAAGTGATTTAACATCTGATTGCTAATCAAAGTTTTAGTATTATTAATTGTAAATGTTCTTATAGGTGTTAAGAAGAAGACAAATCTATGAACGATCAAATGATACGGTAAAAGACAAAATTGTTTGACCACTGGAATTTCGGTGATTGATATTTTAATAGGTTCGAACAGCAAACATTATGAAAAATAATTTTAAGTTAGAGCTAAAATCAATACAAACATTTTTATGTTTTTTTTGTCTATTTAAAAAAAAAACGGTTTCTTTTTTGTTCTTTGGTTGTATAATCTCTTCTTCGCATTTAGTATTGACTCAATTATATGACACCGGTTTGTTCCAAAATTTGGGATACATGATTTAGAAGAAAAGTTAAACCCAAGTACTTTAATATTATCGGTTTAATTAAATATTACTAACATAATTGTTGGTGTGGCCAACATGCAACAAAGGGGGTTAAAATAGAAGAGATACTAATAGCAGACCAAACAGTATCTAACTAATTACTAACCATAGTTATTTTAGTTCGCTCTGCCGGGCTAATTCGTTGTCACACTATTCAAAATCAATTTGTATACTGGTATATTGACTATATATTCCCATACTTTTATGGCTATGTTTATAAGTTATCTATATATATATATATATATATATATTGAAGGAAAAGAAGTAAAAAAAGTTTAAGGACAGTGATTCGTTGAAATTAAAATTCCTAGGAAAAAAATTGAAGAGGGAAATCTTCAAGGCAAAGTTTTACTTTCCCCATGAAAGAAAAAAAAAAAACTCTCTCCCCAGCCACTGCCTTCACTGCCATTTCTGGCAAAGAAAAGATAACTGAGAAACTAATAGATAGAGAGAGATTACAAGGAACCCATCAAATCATATTTATATATTGCCAAACAAGATTTTTTTTTAGTTGCTTCTATTTATACATACACTAAAATATTCAAAATTATTTACTTTAATTTATTCAGTTAACCGAATATATAAAATATGAACATAACTTATTTTCTCTCGAGTGTCGGCCTATGCACATAGAACTTTAAAATCCAAGTAAATGCCTTCAGTATAATATAGAACGAATATCACTACAAGAAAATGCAAATAAATCCGACACACAATTCCGACCAAATAGCGTGGTTATAATTTTTTTGACTAAAATTCGACCGTTTTCCGACGAAAGGAAGGTTGGTCAGAAAACGGTAGGAAATTTCCGACCAATTCTTTTTTTTATCAAACCCAATTTAAGTTTAAATAATTTAATGGAAAGAAAATTCTTCGAAAATTTTTCGACGAAATTTCGACAAACTTACAAAAGTTGGTCAGAAATTTTCCGACGAAATTCCGACCAACTTACAAAAATTGGTCGGAATTTGGTCGGAATTTTTCCGACTAATTTCCTACCAGATTTGTTAGAATTTAGTCAGAATTTTCTGACCAACTTCCGACCGTTTTTTTCGACCACTTTCCGACGACCCCTTTTACGACGACTTTCCGACCAAAATTGCATTTCTTACTCTCATTTTCCGACTAACCACGTTTTGTCGAAAACTCGTCAGAATTAGAAGATTCCAACGAGATTCCGATCAATACTCTGGTCGGAATTTCGCTTGTTTCTTGTAGTGTATATTTTAGGAACTATATGAAAATAAACTACCTGAAGATAAGATATTACCAAAGAGGTGGTGTCAGTAACATAAAGTGTTGGTTCTTAAAGTTTTCTATGCTTTTTTCTATAAACTTTAAATTAACATTCTTAAAGTTTAAATACTCCTAATTACTTATAGCTAAGAGGCATATTAATTAATTTTTACTGCAATGCGTTTAGGTATTTAAGCTTTTGTTTGATTTGGATGGATTTTTATGATTACCTAGGTGGTAATTGGAACTTTTAACACGACTAATTTTTTAAGACTATTATAATTGTTAAGTACTATATTCACCAGATTTACTAATGGACATAAAACACAATACTATTTTAACTAGTAAAATAAGAGTGATTATAAGTTTTCTTATTTTTTTGATAATGAATGATTATAAGTTACTGATGCTAACTTAGATAAATAAGGTAACTTCTCCGCAAATAAAACCACTATAGTGCACTATCACTGGGTTCTTCTAGTTTGAATGTTATGGTTACCGTATTTAAGTTGTCTCTTATCAGGTTTTCAATCAACTATCTTGTGTTAATTTTAAGAGAAAATTGGATAGTTAGGTAGTTTTTAAGTTTAAATTGTAATTAGGTAGTTTTTATGTTTTTAGTTATGTTTTAGGTAATTAAAAAAAAAACCCTCATATTTTAAAAAAAAAACTATCCAAAAACTATCTAAATCACAAAAACTACCTAAATCACAAATAGAAACATAAAAATTACCCAAAAATCAAACAAACCCTAATTTTAATTGAATTTTTCCCGTTAAAAAAACTTACGTAATGATCTTTAACTTTTTAACTTTAAAGATCCTACTTGGAATTTTAACTTTAAAGTAATATAACCAATTGTTGACAAACAAAAAAAAAGTAATATAACCAAACTAAAAATATGAATTTTCATTTTATCATCCACATTGTGAAACATATTTTAAAAACATACATGTCCAATATTGGTTGCCAACATTAATAAAGAATATCACTCAGATTTTTTTTTGTTTTTTTGTTAAAGAATATCATTCAGCGTTTAGTTATTTATTGGTTGAAAAATCAAATATTAATAAAGTAAAATAAAGTAAAATTTGAACAAAACTGTAAGAGAATCGGGAAGAAACAGATAAAAAATACTTAAGGATTAATAATATATAATTAAAGTTACACAAATAAATTGGTGGTACTTTTTGTTATTTGTAAGCATACTTCCTACCAAAGTGATAATATGTTACCAATAAAATGTTATCAAATCGTAAGCAATAAAATGTTCTTCCAAACATATTCATGTGAAGCTCGACATCTAATAGTCAAATAGAGGAGGTAACTAATACATAGGATTTTCAAGAATCTATCGGTTCTAGGGCAATCATTTATCACTTCTACAAAAAAAAAAAGAATTAAAACGAAAGTACTTAAAACTGTTACTTGCAAGTTTTATTTAGTCCAAGTCAGAGCATATAATCTGCATTTATTAAAAAAGTTGGTTCCTTTTTTAAAGATGTAGTAATATTTAATTAAAAATAAGATATAAATCGAACTTATTATAATCTTATTCTACGGAAAAGCTCAAAAAGCAAGTGGGGACAGTCCGAATGTCTTCTCTCTCTAAAACCCTAATGACCCTACTCTCTCCCACTTAAACAGTAGGGCTAATTTCTCTCTATGCTCTTGAACATTAAAAGTTTTTTAAGTATTTTTTTCTGTACCTTTGCTCTTTTTTATCCTATCGAGACTAAGATCCTCTCGTCATACGTCAAGCCCATAAAAATGGGTTTGTTTTAAAAAAAAATGGGTTTGTTACCAATTAAACAAACGCTTAAACCAACTAGAAAACAAAATAATTTAATATGGTACAATGGTAATGGATTGTACTACCGTCAGTCTATTTTTGTATATAAAGTAATCCATTACAGAAAAATAATATTTTCATATATTATTTGATCCGCTATCTTTCATCTAAAATACTATACTGCTATCTATTTTGACAGCTGCACGTAAAATATCCAAAGAGGTCATTGAGTAGAGAAGTAAAGTAAATGTTTTAGTGACCGATGGTGTGTGTTACCCATAAAGATAATTAACTTTCATGCATTACCCATAAAGTTAATTATCAACACGTTCTTTCATGCATTACCCATAAAGTTAATTATCTCATGGGTAATGCGTGTTGCATTATGTCATGATTACTTTTCTTGACTGGTGTAGTAGTGTGAAAAGCTATTTTATATCCAAATCATAATTTCTGGCAGATTAGTTGTTGACCAAAAAAATAAAATTCGGCAGATCCTCAAATGTATTTATTCCTTTGGGACAATTAATACTTAGCAAGTTTGAAACTTATTGCGTTTAAAAATATACTACCATGATCAAATATACTGATCATAGTTCTTAGACTTAAAAAATCATAATTCTTTCATCATCAGTAAAATCCTAACTTTGATAAGGACCATTACGCTCAATAATATTTTTTAGAAATTTTTGTGATAATCAACTATAATTTTGTAAGTGAATTTGGTAGGATGAAAATTTATCTAACTAAATAGAAATGCCTAAAGGGGGAGAGAATGGAGATGTTGCGGTTGAGAGCTTCAAATCTGGGCTGGGTTTTGTTCGCCGGATCTATTCGACAACGGTGTGGTTCACCCACAAACGCCTTTGGTTTCAAATTCAATTTCTAGATCTTAGTAGTTCTAGCGGTTTCTTTCTGTGTTTTTATCTTCCTTTTGTCTCTTTTGGTTTTCAGCTCTTGTCATATCCTTTCTCTATGAAGTTTTAGGGAGGGCTCAGTGTCGGTGGTAAGTTTTGATTTGGATGTGGAAGACTGTTTCCTCCAATCTTTGCTAGCGGTAAAAGACTTGCTAAACATCAACGGTGATCTCCGGGTGTGGCTCCTCTTCAGATTTAGTGAAGCTCACTACAAGAAAACAGTTTGAATTCCGACAGAGCATATAGTCGGAAATTAGTCGGAAATGTTTTCCGACTAATTTCCGACTAAAGATAAATAGTCGGAATATGACTATCGGAAAAAAAATTTAGTCGGAAAATTGTCGGAAACCTAATAGTCG
>VBRH01001046.1:0-23969 GCA_014578085.1 Cardamine resedifolia | reverse complement strand
GATGAAGAAAACAGGGAAAACTTTCCCTTTAAAACAACTCAAACCCTTAGCTTTTACACGCGGCTGAAGGGTCGTGTCGATCGACATACACCATGTGTGTCGGTCGACACACACCTTACGACTCCAAAGGTAAAGTATGCTCGTGTCGATCGACACATACCCTGTGTGTCGATCGACACACCCCCAATTCCGGATTAGGGATGTTACAAGGAGAGTTAAGAAGACCGTGATCGGAGAAAAAGATGAGTTGTTGTTAACTTGTTATCGATGGTGAAAATACTGGTGGTAAAATTTATCTTGTTTGGGTATTTAATAATAGTTGGAAGATTTTTTTTTTGAAATACCTCCATGTGAGGTGCTATTTGTACCCACTCTTTATTAACTACAAACTGTCTCTCAAATAATTTCAAATTATTTTTCATTTAATTATATGATGAAATCCTTATTTTCCAATAAGTCAAGATTTCATTACATTTTTATAAATGATCAATCCAATAAAACAAGATTTTATCACCTTTTATAAAATCATCAATCCAATATGGGATGATTTGGATAAAAAATGAAATCATCATAAATCTTTGATCCAATATGTCCCACTTAGTTTAGGTTTTGGAATTTTAGATTTGGGATTTTAGGTGGTTAGATTTTAAGTTAGTATTTTAGGTTGTTGGCTTTGTAATAATAACTATTTTTACGATATTTGTGATATTTTATAATATTTTTAGAATTGTGATTTAAAAATTATAATATAATTTTTTTTAATTGGTAAAAATATTATGAATTTTTTTTTTAATATTTCTATTATTTTAAGGATATTGTTCCTTCTAATAATATTTTAAAAGTCTTATATTTTATTGAGTGTTAAAATACATTTTAAAACAGTTATATTGTTTTGTTAATATTTGTAGAATTAAGAAATTTTTTATATAAATTAGCTACTAATACATTTACAAGTTTTAAAAAAAAAATTCAAAAATACTAATATAGTTTCAATTATTTTTTTTTTGTACGCCGTACCAAGATTAGGAAATTTATCTCAAAGCATTCTTCTTTAACTTAGATGGGAGACTCCGATCTCGTATAAGTGCTCAAAGAAAAAACGTTCGGATTGATAAATTGAAAAAGTAAAACAAGAATCACCGAGTACATTCAAAATGCATTCCCCGAATATTTTGTAATCCAATAATTTTAATTTTTAAATTTGTTTTAAAAACTTTTAAATCACAATTTACTAATGTCGTTTAAATTTATGGATTTTTGTTTAAACAATTTTATTAATAAGATTTTTATTATACTTTATTATTCTGTTTATTTAAAATTCAAATAAATAATATAATTTAATATAAATGTTTATTTACTAATGTCATCATAAATCCGTAAAAACACACAATCATAAAATATCCGTCTCAAAAATACTATCTGAAATCTGCCAAAGATACGTCTAAAATCCGTCAAAAATATCATTCATTAAGATTTGTCTGTTGAATAAAATAATAAAATAATGTAGAAGAGAAATGTAAGTTTGTGACTAAGTGACGTTGAGATGTTGAGAAGAAGTGGTGTTATTATTGACATTCTAACTTTACATATTTATAGAGGTTATTAACTTGGAGACCAAGTTACTTGGGGAGAAAGCAAACAATTAGACAAACCTTACCTATATAAACATGATCTTATCAAATTGGATAATCACAATTATAGTTATCCATAATACTCTCCCTTTATTATCCATTACTATCCGCGGATTACGTACTGCCTCGTTAAAAACCTTATCATGGAAAAACCTATTGGGATAAAAACCATGACAAGCGAAAAAGAGTACAGTACCGCAATCTCCCTCTAGAAAAGATAGATAATATTTTCCTTTATAAATCTTGGAGATGACACATTCTGATGCTATGAATATGCTTTCTAAATGTTGTAATATAAAGCACCTTTGTTAAGAGATCTGATGCGTTGTCACTTGAGCGGATGTACTGAATATTAATTTCTTGATTTTTCTTGAGTTCTTGAGTGTAACAGAAAATTTTGGGGGGATATGCTCCGTTATGTCGCTCTTGACAAAACTTTCTTTAATTTGGGCGACACATGCAGGATTATCTTCATATAAAGTTTTTGGCTCCTCATTGGTGGCTATTACACTTGCTTCTTGTATGTGATGAATCATAGATCTGAGCCAGACGCATTCTCTGCATGCTTCATGCAGTGCAATGATCTCTGCATGGTTTGAGGAAGTGGCGACTAACGTTCGTTTTTGCGAACGCCACCACGAGATTGCAGTTCCTCCAATTATGAAAACATATCCGGTTTGAGATCGAGCTTTATGCGGATCTGATATATAACATGCATCTGCAAAACTAACTAAACCAAACTCGGAGTTTCTAGGATACAATAATCTTAAGTCAATTGTGCCTTGGAGATAACGGAAAATGTGTTTGATACCATTCCAATGTCTCCGTGTAGGAGAATTGTATCTTGCAAATAGATTAGTAGCAAATGCTATATCTGGTCTTGTACAATTTGCAAGATACATAAATCCACCGATAGCACTCATATAAGGTACTTCGGGACCAAGTATTTTCTCGTTATCTTCACAAGGCCTGAATGGATCTTTTCAACATTAAGAGTTCTATTGACCATTGGAGTACTGTAAGGAGTCACTTTATCCATGTAAAAGCGTTTCAGGATTCTTTTAATATAATTTGATTGATGCACAAATATTCCATCTTGGAAATGCTCTATCTGGAGCCCAAGAAAAAATTTTGTCTTTCCAAGATCTTTCATTTTGAAGTCTTCTTTCATATGAGTTCTTGCATCATCAATCTTCTTTTGAGTTCCAATTATATTTAGGTCATCAACATATACAGCAATGATCTCAAATCCTGACGGAGATTTCTTAATAAAGACGCAAGGGCATATCTCATTATTTAGATACCCTTTCTTTAATAAGTATTCACTTAAGCGATTATACCACGTGTCCGGATTGTTTTAATCCGTAAAGTGACTGTAATTTGACTGCACATATATCTCTCGACTTTGAGTCTAGTGCCTGAGGGATCTTAAATCCTTCAGGGATTTTCATGTATATATCATTATCTTATGATCCATATAAATATGCTGTCACTACATCCATTAGGTACATATCTAGATTTCTAGATGCCGTTAGGCTAATTAAGTACTTGAATGTAATTGCATCTATGACCGAAGAGTATGTTTCTTCATAATCAACTCTATGTCTCCGAGAAAAACCATGTGCAACAAGTCATGCTTTATATCGTGTGATTTCATTTTTCTCATTTCTTTTTTGCACGAAAACCCAATTGCACCCAACAGGTTTTACATTATTAGATGCAGAGACAATAGGTCCAAAAACATTTCTTCTATTAAGGAGAGTAATTCAATTTACATGACACTTTTCCATTTCTCCCAATCATGTCTTTTCTTACATTCAGATACGGACCTTGGATCTGGATCATCATTTTCATGATCGATCTCTTTATATACAGAAAAATAGAATATTCTATTATCATCATCAATTTCATTTCTAGCCCATAATTTTTCATCTTGGACAAGGTTAATGGAAATCTAATATTTTTCTGTATTATCTTCTCCCTGAGGACTTTCTTCTTTGTCGGGTTCCTCTAGAACCTTTTCAATTTCTTCTCCCACTTTCTTTTTCTTCGGAGATTTTTATCTTTAGAGCCCATTGGCCTCCCGCGTTTCAACTGAACTTTAGGTTCATTTGCTTTGCTCCCATCGAAATCCTCTTTAGGACTTTCAACTCTTGATGGGGCATTTACAGCGGGGATATAAGATTTTTTCACCTTTTTTTGTATCTATGAACGCATCTGGTAATTGATTTGCCACATTTTGTAAATATACAATCTTCTGTACTTCCATTTTGCGTCTTCTTAGGAGGATCAAGATATACCAAAGATGGTGTAAACCATGTAATATCTTTTGGTATTTGTTTAATTCTTCTCCCTAACGCTGGAAATTCATCTTCATTAAAATGACAATCGACAAAATGTGCCATAAACATATCATCAGTTTGCGGTTCAAGATATCGAATTATACTCGGTGATGTATAACCGACGTATATATCCAATCTCCTCTATGGCCCTATTTTTGTTCTTTGCGGTGGGCCTATAGGAACATAAACCGCACATTCAAATATACGGAGATGAGATACATTTGGCTCTTGGCCAGATATTAATTGTAAAGGGGAATATGTATTTTGAGCACTAGGTCGTATCTAGACCAATGTTGCATCATGTAATATTGCATGACCCCATATAGAAATTAGGAGTTTTGTTCTCAATATTAACGGTCTAGCAATAAGTTGTAGTTATTTAATCAAAGATTCAGCCATACAATTTTGTGTATGAACATGAGGAACCATATGCTCAACATCGATTCCCATTGACATACAATAGTCATTAAAAGCTTGTGAGGTGCATTCACCAGCATTATCAAGCCTGACTTTCTTTATGGCATAATCAAGAAATTGTGCATTTAACCTGATTATTTGGGCAATGAATTTTGCCAAAGCCGTATTTTGTGTTGTCAATATACACACATGTGAGTATCTACTAGATGCGTCAATCAATACCATATAGTATTGAAACTGTCCGCATGAAGGGTGGATAGGACCACATATGTCACCATGTATTCTCTCTAAGAATACTGAAGATTCATTCCCAATTTTGGTTGGTGATGGCCGAATTATGAGTTTTCCTTGAGAACATGCATTACATGAAAACTCACCAGATTGAAAAATCTTCTGGTTTTTCAATGGATGGCCATTAGAATTTTGCACAATTTTTCGCATCATGACTGAACCAGGATGTCCAAGTCTTTTGTGCCACACTTTAAATGTATCTGTAAACTCTGTGGCATAAGATGCGACCATGTGAATCTTTGTGCAATATAATCCAAAAGATAACATTGATAGTTCATCCAATATATGTTTCCTCTCTTTTGTAATGTAAAGATATTCAACGCCGTTCTTATTTATAGTCTCTATATGATATCCATTTCTACGGATATCTCTGAAACTTATCGAGTTTATATGAGACTTAGGAGAATATAATGCATCACTTATTTCAAAATTCGTTCCCCTTGGCATTGAGAAACTTGCTCTTCCAGAGCCTATAATAATCTTTGCATTTTTAAAAATAGTACTCACGCTTCCAGCAAAGTCTTTTATTTTGAGAGAGGAGAAGTATTTTTCATCTTTAAGTATTGAATAAGTCGTAGCATTGTCTGCTAGACATATATCTCCATCTTCAATCTCAAAATTTGACATTTTCTGAGAAAAAATATGTATAAAGCATGCATCAATATAGTTAAAAGCATAAACTTATAAATTTTATATTATAACAAACTATTTTACATTACAATATTTTACAATGAAAACATTATTCAGAAACCTTTTAAAACATTATTCATATCATACAAACATAACGATACCATACCTTTTTGGTTTTTCTATTTTTTGTTGTCATTACCAACAAAAAAATCTGCAAATCAAGATGAACTCGTCATCTAGACCATGGAAGGAAGGTCCAGGCTCATCACATATGAGTGGTCTCGACATCCTTTTCTTTTTTCTCTTGCGAAGCTTGATACAGATCGGCCAAATATTTTGGTATACGACAGGTTTGATACCAATGTTTTTTCATACCGCATTTGTAACAAACATTTTCACTTTGTTTTTCACAACGAGGCCAACATCATTCACTTGAAGGTTTTGGTTGGCTCTTCCAGCGTTATAATTATTAGGATGGAAACTCCTTCCTTTTCCACATCCACGACCTCTTCCACGACCGCGACCATGGTCTCGACCGCGTCCACGTCCTCGTCCTCGTCCTTGCCAATTATTAAAACTGGATGAAGCAACATTCACTTCTGGCAGTGGAGCTGATCCAGTTGGACGAGTTTGATGGTTCATCATCACGAGCTCATTATTTTGTTCAACAATTTGAAGGACTTGCATTAAGTCAGAATATCGAGTATAGTTTCTCGCTCGATATTGTTGCTGCAGGATTACGTTTGTAGGATAAAATGTTTGGAATGTTTTCTCGATGATATCATAATCGGAAACATTTTCTCCACATAGTATCATCCTTGAAGTGATTCCGAACATAGCGGAATTATATTTACTCACACTTGGAACCATGAAACCATAGATTTAGCCATTCATGTTTGGTTTTTGGTAAGATCACATATTTATGGTGATCAAACCTATCTTTGAGGCATTACCAAAGATCTGCAGAATTTTCTCTCGTGATATATTTCTTATTTAAACCATCATGGAGGTGGTGACGTAAAAATACCATTGCTTTTGCTTGTTTCTCATCTAACGTCGAAAACGACGTATCGATGGTAACAAACAAATCTTTTGATTTTATATACATTTTTTTTGTTCTAATGCCCATGTCAAATAATTTTTTCCACAAACATCAAGAGCAACGATATTGAACTTTGCCAAATTCAACATAATAACTAGGTAAATAATAAAACAGTATTAACCATAAATTTAATTAAAAAAAATTATTTGAAAGACAAATATACGTAAGAATAAATTACTAAAAATTAAAATATTATGGGGCATAATAACAGCATAAATTAAACACAATCTATTTAGGAGGCAGAGCCTTCCATCGGATCAAAGATGCAGAGCTTACCCTATGATAAGGAGGAGGTATAACCTTCTACTCTGTAAATATTATAAATAACTTTAAACATAATTTAAATGTTACCTCAAAATTTGATCAGTAGAGTCTCGCTTAGATCCGGAGCTTATTCGTACTGATAATATGTTAAATAAAATAATAAAATAAAGAAGAGAAATGTAAATTTGTGAGTAAATGATGTTGAGAAGAAGTGGTGTTATTATTGACATTATAACTTTACAAAATATGGATTATTAACTTGGAGACCAAGTTACTTGGAGATAAAACAAACAATTCGATAAACCTTATTTCTATAAACATGATCTTATGAAATTGGATAATCACAATTATAGTTATCCATAATATTGTCAAATTATTCATAACATAGTTAAGCGCATCGTTTAGTTGGAGTTCAAATTTTTTTTTTTTTCATATCTTAACGAACAAAACCTCAAATCTTCTTTATCAAAAAAAAAAAAAAACCCAAATCTTCTTCACTTTGCATTGGACAGAGTATTACGAACAAGTGGTTAAATAAAGGAAAAGCCACGTTGCGACACAAAACCATGCAATATTCAGTTCCTATTATCTCGACGCGTGTCACTGTCTTTCTTTGTGTTTTTCTCCGACTTGTCTACAGAGAAATTTGGCCCCTCTCTCTCTCTCCGTCTCTGGTCATCATTCATTATTCTCTCTTACTTGTTTCTGAATCTGCCATGAGTTCTTTGCTTTCCATATTCCCACAGCCTAAACAGGTTTGGTTTTTCTCTTTTTCTTTTTTTCTATCTTAATTTACTAGGATCATCTGTTTAGGCTAATTTAGTTCGTTAATTATCGTTGAAGATAACATTCCCTTAAACATTTTCAGATTTTTTTTGTTTTCTGCCTGTTCAAAGATGACAAAACCTACGCAGTTTAATAGTTTCTTAATTATGTTTGCATGAGAAGTTTACATTATGAGTTTCTTCTTTTGAGTCCAACAAATGATTCACTTTGGAATTAAGCAAATGTTTTCTCAAAATGTAACAGTTTTTTTTTTTTTTTAATATAATTATCAATTCCATAGAAACGCTATGTTACATATTTTTCGTATCTCTTAGCTCTCTCACTTTTGAGATTATAGTTGAAGATAAGATTCCCTTAAGCATTTTTAAGATTTTTGTTTGTGTATTCAAAGATGACGAAACCTACGCAGTTTAATAGTTTCTTAATTTTGTTTGCATGAGAAGTTTACAGTAAGAGTTTCCTCAATGAGTCCAACAAATTATTCACTTTGGAATTAGGCAAATGTTTTCTCTAAATGTAACAGTTCTTTTTTTTTTTTCCATTTAATTAAAGATGATCATTTCCATATAAACCTTTGGTTAAATATTTGTTTTGTATCTCGTAGCTCTCACCTTTGAGCTCAGAACAGACCATTTCAACTCGGTGTAGATATTTAATATGAGCATTATTATTGGCAGGATTAAAGACAGCAACATCGAACAATGGAGGAATATGAATCTAATGAGAGTGAAAACAAAAGAAGTTGGATTTGGAGTAAGGTACTAAGTGTTGGGAAGAAGGTTCTAACAGCTGGTGTTGTAGTGTCTTCTGCTCCACTCTTAGTTCCTCCACTTATTGTCGCCTCTACCATCGCTTTCTTCTCCTCGGTTCCTTTTTGTCTCTTCTTGGCTAACTATGCATGTACTCAAAAGCTCATGAGTAGTTTGCTTCCTGCTACTGAAGAAACTGGTGGAATTGAGAATGATGATGAGTCTGGATTCGGTGAGTACAGCAAGCTTGGCTATAATGAAGGCGTGGACGAAGTTGATGAGGCTATAAGTGACCCGAATCTCATTCAGAGCGAGGATGATGAGGAGATGGCGAAAGAGTCAACGAGCTTGATAGAGAAAATTAGGGATGAAGGTAGAACTGACAGAGGAACTTCTGAGAAAGGATTACAAGATGGTGAAAAGTCGGGGAAGGTTCAAGATCAGCGTGGAAAGCAGGAAGCACATGAGACTAGACATGAAGGTTGTGAGTCTTGAGATCATGATGACTATATGAATGTGTTATTGTGATATAGCTTACCGAGATTTGTGTTTTTTTTTGCAGGGGAACTTGGGACTAAGGGCAAGGATGAGAAAGCATCTTCGAATAAGGTTAAGACTTAATCCTATCATCTTCTGACTTAATTAGTAGCTAAATGTTAACATAACATAATATCCCCTGCCTCTAGTTAAGTACTGTATAAATCCATGCTTAGTTTATCATCTACATGGTGATTGAGTGTTGGTTGCTTGCCAGACATTTGCGTTACTTATCTGCTTTTACAGTGAATGTGTTTGCTATGGTTATGTTCTTGAGTGATCCATTGGCGAATAACAATTAATGTTCACTGTCACATGTATATTGTACTGGTTATATTTCTTTCTGTGTTGATATATATCCACTCTTGTTATTGAGTTTATGGTCTTGTGATTTGAACTACTTCATAGGTTGGGTCTAAGTGATGTTGAGTCCATATCAGTCCTTAAATAGCTAATGATGAATCATTGTTCAGTTGTGATTGTGGAACTTTAACACTCCTTAAAATGGGCATCTCTTTGACTAGTGTCAATTAGCTGGCTAAATTATTGTAAAATCATTATCTGATCTCTTGACTTGACTAATAATGGTTCAGCCGATAGACCAAGCTAGTGAGCCACGTGGAACCGGAGAAGATAAACGAAAAAACACATCTAAGAAAAAGAAGAAAACCGGGCGTGCAGGTAACCGGTTTCAAAAATGTCATATTCTGGGTTGTTTAGTCTAGAGAACAGATGATCCGTTCCTTCATTGTAAATATATGTTTTTGCCATTAGCTAGACATGGTGGTTTAGACTGCTTTGATGGAAGGTTCCTTGAATCTGCTTTGCCATGATGTATTTTCAAGTGTGATCCTGTTTTAATAGAGTTGATTGAATAGTTAGGCATGTTAGTAACATTTTTCGAACTCAAAGCTCTGAAATTATGGTGGGGGATCTAAATCTGATTGCAGATTCTGTATTAGGTTTGAAGCTAATGTCAAAATGATCCAAATATGTAATGGTTTTGGATTTGCAGGTGTATAGTGAGGAGCAAATATGGGAGAAGATGGAGAAGTTGAGGAAGGTAGTAGGGTACAGTGTTGCTAGGAGTGCTACGTGTGCCGAGGAGTTAAACGCTCTTTTTGTCTTCACCGGCGTGGTGGAGCCTCCTCGCTCAAGTTTGAACCAGGAAACTCATGATATTGCACATCTTACTATTAGACTTCGCTTACTCATGTCTGAAATCGGAATAAACTAGTTTGATGGTGTTCTTGTGTACTTAGTTCAGGACACTTTTAAAGTCTCAAGCATGTATTGTGTAGTAAATCTCAACTCTGTTTGTATTTTTCTTGTGACTGTTGGTTCGAGTTTTATTGGTTTTGAATGTTTTCTAATTTCTATCAATTGGATTACATTGTTGTTAACCAACAAAAGATATACAGGAGGATGCGTAATGAAAAACAAAATACTTACAAGTAAAAGTGAAGAAGATATTCAGAAATGATCCTTCCTGCGAGTGACAAGATCGCTAACTAGCTCATTCTCATCTTCACACTGTTCCAGCAAAGGCTTATACCCCGGATTATGATCGACTAC
Organism: Cardamine resedifolia; assembly: GCA_014578085.1. Classification (NCBI taxonomy): domain Eukaryota; kingdom Viridiplantae; phylum Streptophyta; class Magnoliopsida; order Brassicales; family Brassicaceae; genus Cardamine; species Cardamine resedifolia. The sequence goes on along the minus strand of VBRH01001046.1, from coordinate 13,645 downwards.
TACTCGTAAAATCTTTGCAGCTTCATCACTCTGGCCTTCTTTGTACAAAGCGCTGCAATAACAACGAAAAAAAATCGACCTTTTGTTTTCACAATGCTCACAATTCAGAGCTAGATATGCTTCTTTACCTTTTTTTCTAAACTCTATTGTGACAGTTTTGCTGTAAAAGTAGTACCTTGAAAGAAGAAGCAATGCCTCAAAATAATGTTCTTTGCTTTTAGGATCACCGGGTTCTTTCAGTTTTGCTACTCTTTCCAAATGTGTGATTCCGCTTTTCATATTTCCCTGCCAAAAGCCGAATGGGTTAGATACCAAACCTCGGGCTTCAAACCGACTTCCGACCAACCAAAATCACCATTAAAACTAGTATCTTAGTTTTGGAAAAATCGGAACTAAGAAAAGGATTATAACAGGCAAAGGAGTACAACTGATTTGAGATTCAGGACCTGAGGCATTTTCATGACTATCGTATTCAAACAATAATAATTGGTCAAACCTGTTGTACATATGCAGCACCAGCCCATTGAGATGCAAGCATTAAAAGTTCAACACCTTCAGCATCAGATGCAGCCTCATCAAGGAGCTGAGAAACAAACAAATGAATAGTGCTGCTTTAGATAAAAAGGCCTAAGCTCGTAACCTCACTACATAGTCAATAAGCAGAAGGAACCAACTACATATTGAACATCCAAATCCATTTGACATCGAGACTACAGAAAGGACCAATAGGTAGAAAGACATGAAAGAGTTCTAACCTTGGAGATAGCAAGCTCTAAATACTCAGTAGCTTCTGACAGCTGTGTCTTCTGCAACAAAGCTTGTCCCATGAGAACCAAACATCTTACATATCCAGGATCCTTTTCAAGAGCTAATCTGTCAAGAATAATACTCATTCAGTGAACATGGCTAGTAAATGTCGGTAATGGATACTAAGGGACGAGGAAGAAAGTCTTTGGAAATACACACCGAAGTAACTGAATGGATGTTTCTTTATCACCTTTTGACAAGACCTGAACTGAAAGCTGAAACCAAATCCATCTAAGAAAAAATGAAACATACAAGTTGTTGATATGATCAAATAGGTATTCATTTTCTAACTACTTACAGAAAGAAGTTCTTCTGATGTTAAAGTCTGCAGAGAAAGAGTCTGCTCTTTTAAGTCAGAGTCCACATACTTGATCACAGATTCGTTGATCTCCATGGAATGCTCAACACCTGGAGACGACCCCTGGCTCAGTAAACCAAGTTTTGCTCCTACCGTTGGGTGCTTGAGAGATAATTGCTGCAGAGTTGAGATTTTGCGGTGAGGAATTTACACATTTTAACATCCTCTACCCTAAGTCAGTTCTGTATGAGTCACCAGTACAGTTGCCAAAACAGTTGTTTTCTCACTATGAATCTTTCAAATCAGAAAGTAAATCACTGGTGAACCCACTAAGACAAGTGTCTTTTAAAATTTGAATATAGTATAACAAGTGAAGTCACTAAACACATCTCAATCAACATAGTTGCATCAATTCTGCCACGGCGAACAACCTATCTGTCTAATCTAACATTCTAGTTTGTTGTTTGATCTTCTGTTGCAGAAAACAGCATCTAAGGACGGTTTTTTTCCAATTTTATATTAATCAAAAGAAAATTACCACCATTTTTAATTTGTCAATACTGAAAGATAAAACAAGGAAATGCGTCTTCAACTGTGAATTCCGAAATAAGACAAGACATCATACCTGAAATATATTTACTGAGCTATTGGTTACCCAATAGACAAGACTCCCCTGAAAAAGGAAAGCAAAAACGCCTAGTTTTCAGAAAAATATTGTGGCAACAAAAACAGAAGTAACAGTTCTGGTTTAACAGAAATATTACTCAGGAAAAGTAGCACGAGAAGCAAAAATGAAGGACAATTCAGAGTCTCTAGGAAAAAAGATAAATGAAGAAAATGCGTCGGTACAGTAAGAAGTAAGAATATGTTAAAACACAAGAAGGAATAAATGGTAATTGGTGGAGAGATAACCAAAAGTTCAAAAGATGAAGATTTAGGCAAGAATAAGCCGGCGGAAAGATATTTTTAGAGTAAACGATCAATTATAAATAGCTGCGGAAGTGATGGAAGAAATTAGTTACCTGTGGAATAGCATAGCCAACAAAAAACAGAGGAATGCTTAAGATCTCCAGATATAACTTGTAATACTACAAACACAGAAACAAGTACGATTGTGAGAATCTGGAATCATCAAAATCTAATAGTAATAACAAAATGGGAACGTGGACATGATAAGATCACTACGTCAGTAACAATACCGATATATCTTCATGGTAAGAATTAGAGGTTTAAGCCCACAAACTAAAATTGTATAAGACATAAGTAACCAAAGTAGCAAAAAAGACTTGTTCAACTCACTCTCATGAGCAACCCGGTCAAGCCAGTAGTTTGACGAACTGTGGATGAATCAAAAGAAATCTGGAAAAAGATTAAAAGTTATAAGTATAACATATCTAATACTGTCACCTGCAATTTGAATACTCTATCGTAAAAATACTACAGAACAAATAAATTCTAAGAGTAACAAGTTCCAAGTATTTGCAAAAACCTGTATATTAATGTAATGGAAACCAGCAATTAAAATTGGAAAGACTGGTCCAAACGAGCCATCAGGAAGAGCACTCAAATTCTGGAACCATAAGGCACCACCCTATAAAGATAAAGATAGTAGCTCAGTCTCAGAAGCACCATCTGGGAATATTGAAGGACAGTTTCAGGTCAGATATGCTCGAGTACCACCAGTTTTCCAGGTACACAGTCTAATTTAATTCTAGTACTAAGATCTAATTTCCATATGATGGTCCAATTAATAACAACTAAGCTAAAAACTATAGAAATAGAAAACAAGTCACAATAAACATTAGAGCATATACATCTCACATATAATGGAAAAGTATATTTCAGCTATAAAGTACAAAAGACATATAAGCAATGTAACAAGACTAGTCAATCCAAAAAATGTCAATCTAGCCTATTCTTGTCAACTTAGATTGCAGCCATCTAGACTTGCATTATTCACCAATCAGATGGCCTAAAAACATATGCTAACTCGACCAAAGAAACCCCTACGAGGAAAACGAGCAGAGAAGAGTTTTACTTGATGCCAAAGAAGATTCTTTCCTCATCAGAATCAAGACAGTCATAAACCTTCTGTTTTTTCTAATATCATATGGACTTAAAACTGGTTCACACTATTTAAAGTACAAGAAAATATAAACTAAGAGCCCACCCACCCTCTACTATTCAAAGCTAGCCTGTGTTTTAAAAACAAACTGATTTGCTTTTAAGCAATGCAGAGTGCATCATAGTTGCGCTGATGGAACATACTCCAGACTCTAGCTTCTCTCCTGGTCCCCTTTTTCATATTTGCATTGCACTAAGAAAACTGGTGCTAACCATTAATATTACTGCCTGTCAATGATATTTGTTGTCCCATACGTTAAAACAAAACTAAATGTATTCTAGTTGACTCAGCAGATTTAGCATTAAGGAGCATTGGCATAAAGACACGAGTAATTTGATCAGAAACAAAACCACCAGGGAAACTGCTAATGTACACCTGACTAGGTAGCAGATTTTTAATCCATCCTTGTGACTATTCAAATCAGTCTTATGCAGCTCAACTTACAGAATCAAACCCAGGATGACCATCTAGTGACATCTTCCGGATACTAGCCATCAACAAGAAAAAGCATGGGAGCTGCAGATGATGAAAGCCAAAAGGGTAAGTGAGAATGAAAATGCAAACAAGAGAACTATTTATTAAATGTATCAACATAGAAAAGACCATATCCATTTACAAAAGAAAGCCAAGGATCAAGTAACATGAAAGAGTTTCATATAAGGTTGTATCAAACAGATATACAAGCATGTACAACATGGATCTTTCTATACAAAGGTCAACTCTAATCCTAAAGCAGAAGCATGATTGTGATGAAGCACACGCTGGATATATAACCTTGTAGCTAGTATCTGGTATTATCCCTAACACTAAATGTAGAAAATATCACAAAAGAAGATGTCTTTACCTGGACTGATAAATATGGGAAAAACCACAAGAAGGAAGGGCACCCAATTGCTCGACTCTCTTTAAGAAAATGAGTAAATTGGTCAATAGATCCTCTTAATGTCGGTTTCTCTGGGATCGGCATAGGCACTGTATAGGAAATGAAAAAAAAAGTTCTAACTACATCAACACGAAACAAGAACTTAATTCTATACATAATTACTTGCAGACACCAGTTTAAATAAGGTCATGAGGTATACAAGTACCATTGAAACTACAATATCTAGTAGAAAGGTTATGAATTTGGTCTCAATCGCATATAACGATATTAGATAGACAAAGAATGACCTACTAACACTGAAGTAACAACTCTGAATTCGTCTTTAACTCTGAAACATTAGAATTGGCTTCTAACTTAATCAACACTAAACAAGAAACTGATTATATACTTACAGGCACCATTTTTAAATCAGGTGAAATGGTCATACAAGTACCACTGAAACTACTATATATACTAAAAAAGGTTACGAATTTTGTCTCCAGTTCCATGTAACGATTTTAGATAGACAAAGAAATGAGTACTAACACTAAGATAACAACTCCGAAATAGTCTTCACATCATCAACACTAACTAACAAGAACTTGATTCTATACATTACATGCCACTGAAACTTTCTATATCTAGTAGAAAGGTCTAAACTTTATTTCAATTCCATGTTCCTTAGTAACTAACGATTTTAGATAGACAAAGAATTGAGCACTAACACTGAGGTAACAACTCAGAGATCTTCTTCAATTTCTTGAGTTGAAGTATAAGTAAAGGAAATAAAGCTAATCTAACAGCAACAGTTGAAGATGCAATAATCATCCACCAAGGTAACCCTGTAAACTGATGAAACCCGTCGAGATAATGAACGATGGCGAGAACTGGTAAAGAAGAATCATCATTAGGGATGAGTTCTTGAGAATTGATTGAGAATTGTGGTGTTGATGAGAAGAATCGGCGGCAAGGTAGGGAACACGGCGGCGATGGTGATGGAATGGGTGAGAAGAGAGGAGGAGGAGGAAGGTGGGTGTTGAAGGAAGAGAGGCAGAGGAAGGAGAGAGTAGAGAAACGGTGACGCGTTTGAGAGAGAGAAGAGGCGCGTAAACAACTCAACACGGCCATTTCAAGTTAAACCCCAAGAAGAGGGGTTTTGAGAGTTTGAGGATGTAGAGACGATTGAGTTTATGGAGGTCAAAATTAATAATCGTTGACCGGACAATCGTTTACTCTTGACCAAACATTGCTCTGTACTTCGGTCTGGTAATTTGGAAAAGGTTGATTGCCACGTGGAATTCTTTTTTTTCTTTTTCTTTTTTTTTTCTTTTTTTATCTTTTATCTTTTTTTCTTTAATGGTTAAATCTATTCCAGAAAATTCATAATTTGTATTAGGGGTGGCATAATTCTCGTCCATCCTGTCTCGTCTCGTCCTATTTTCAGTTGGGAATTCCTGTCCCATTTTGGAATATATTTCGGTATGGGACAAGCTTCTGATTCTCATTTGAGAATGGGACGGATGGGAACGAAAATTCTCGAAATCTCATTTGGGACAAATTATATATAATAGATAATAATTTTATATATCCCATAAATATAGTAATAAAATTATAAATATTGAATCCCATAAATATAATTTTTATTATTTAATATAAAATTTTGATATTTTGTATGTTTAAAGGTTTTTTTTGTTTACTAGCTACTATTTTTGTTGACATTGTATGTCTAGAACTCGGTAAACAAGTAAACAAAAAATGATGTAAGGGGATATGAAGATTAGTTACTTGGTATATTAGGATTTTAGATTGGTAGAATTTGTTATGATTTATTTTGATTTTGATGGTTTATGACTATAAAGTTTATGTTGAGTTGATTTTGAATTATAAATTTTATTATTATTAAACAAACATATTTTGATAGTTTATTGTTTGTCATATATATTTTTTGGGAATTCTCATTTCCATGCCTTCCCGTCCCATCCCGCTCTTGTCCTAAATTTTATATGGGACATCTTTTTCTATTCCCAAATTCATATCCTGTTCCTGTTTCCGTAAAATCTCGTCCTGAATTCCTGTTTGCCCACCCCCTAATTTGTATAGTTTAGATCGCAGGATAACTTGATAACTATAAAAGAAAAGAAAAGCACCAATGTTTTCGTAACTTCTCTTCTCTCTCTGGTGATTGTAAGTGTGATTGGCTCAACTTTCCGATTTTTGTAATTCTCGACTGGTGTATGGCATTTTTGCTGATTCCGTGCCTCTTTTGGTTGTTTGTATTTTCATTTTTGTTCTATTTTTGTGTTTGTATGTTTGGCTAAGTTCTGATCTCTCCAATGGATTCCTCCAAATTTTATGATCAATGTCTTCATATTTGTGTTTGGAGACTAAAATCGTCATTTTCTAACACAACAACTCTTTCAGAAATTTTGGAAGTGTTCGTTAGGGTTCTAAGAATTTTGGATTTAACAAGACGATGGAGATTAATAAGCAGCATTTTGGAATCATTGATGGTTGTCATCCACACTATGATGGTTTGGATGATACGATTGTCTCCACACGAGACAAATCATTTTCAATGGATAAGACAATTTTTGTTGAAGTTATTTGTCCCTATTGCAACCATTTCCTTTATTCTCAAAATGATTGAAAGGATGTTTCTTTTCTCTCTAACAATGAGGTTTTCTTCGCTTGATGATAGGTGGTTTTACCTTATAATCATTAGCACGTTCTTTCAGGAGGATTTTGATGATGTTATTACTTCGGTCACCGGCCTTTTCTTTCCGTTGAAAAAAACTTTCGTTGGATCATATGTTTTGGTCTAACGATTTGTTGAAATCATGCATCTTTACTTTGGAAACAACATAGAGAATGCGAAAGATCAGAGACGAATATGACAAGAGGACAAAGTCAAAGTCAAACCATGTTAGAAGGTCTTGGATATGGAAGCATTGGTATCTAATTATATAAACAAAAATTCATACGGAAGCATTGTGTTTTGTTTTGTTGTATGTAATTATGAGTTTTAGCCAAGAGTTGCTAGCCAAACACGCAATTTGCATTAGAAGAAAATCGAATACAGAGAAAAAAAATAACGGATGTAATCTACCGTTTGCGAATAAGCATTTACTTCGTAAAGCATCGTCAATTTCACTTTTCATGTTATTATCGTATTCAATATGTGGCACATATACTGCTTATGTGATAATTTATTTTTCCGAAAGTTATGTATATTGACTATGTAATCTTGATTTGTTATTAATGAAATTTTTTATTTGTCGGGAAAAAAACAAGACGTATAAAAGAAGCATTTGGAAATGTAAAAACAGTTTTGGTATGAAATTTAGAAAGTGGATATGCATCTACTGTTACTAGCTATTATCGAATGCCAATAAATATATATATATATATATAATAGTTATGGTCTCAAATTTGAAACTAATATCTTATCCTAAAATTACTAATATAATCTTATCAAAATGTTAATTTATCTATTTAATTGTAAATAATCTTGCCTGAAAATAAATAAATTATAATACTCCCTATGTTTCTCAAAGAATGCCATTCTCACATTTTTCACTTAAATTAAAAAAAACGTTTGTAAATTTCATTTCTGCCATTTATTAATACACAATAGAAATTTCTCTCTCTAATTAATAAACTGGTAAAACTGAGATTTAATTTTGTAAATTTGCATTGAAAAAACAAAGTTCTCCAATGTGTCCAACAAAATTGTCTCCACATTCACACTAAAGTTATATCATTTACATAAATTCGATCCATTCTCCACACCAAATACTAGTTTTCCTTAAAAAAACGAAACGAGAAATTACCCAAGGCGCACGAACTTTGCATCAACACTCAAAAGCAGAGAATACATAAAAATCAAAGTTTTATTGTATTTTGACAAAAGATTAAGGTTAGTCTAGTTAATATTGTTTTAGAGAGTTAATCTAGCAATTAACTTAAAGATTAGTGTTATTCTAGTATAATAACAGTAATAAAAATTTAAAAAAATTTAAATAAAAAGAGAAAAAGAAAGGAGATCAAGTTCATTTGCTGTAAATACTAGGAAAATCAAAGGATAGTTTGAGTTTATAGTGTTAATGGATCTGAATGAAAGGAAGGCTATGTATATCTCAGTTGGTCTGTGTCTCACTGTGATTTTGCATAATGATTTGCATCCTTAGAATTACACATGAGCCACCATTAAAGAGTCTATTTACCAAGACCATTGACATGTTCGATATTCCCTTTGTGAGAGTGCACACACTTCTTAATGAATGTCAAAAGGATAAGTTCACTAATTCTAGGAGTTCTTTGTGATTGCGGGATTTAGAGTATAGGCTATTGATACACTCATGGTCTAGTCCATATAGTAGGTCTGTCTGGCCTAATTTTGATGCAGTTTACAGAAAGAAAGCCCGAGACAAGTTCGTTACGAAAAATATGTGAGTTCCCATTTCAAACCTTTCTGTTTTGATTTGGATTTTTATTGGATTCGAGTCTGGCGGAATTGTGATAACACTATTTATTACCGGTTTTTAGATTCGTTTTATTAACAAATCTTGAATCTTTTCAATAAGAACAAGATAATTTTTGGTACTTTTATCTATTTATAAGTTTGTACATTTGCAGGAGTCAAAATGAAGGTTCTAGAGTGGAAATAGATCAAAGCTCGACAAGAGAAGAAGAAGTCGAGATTGAAGAACCGATCGATACACATTTGTCACCGATCTGTACAAAAAACTTCAAGAACCGACTGGTGCTTCATCTTATACCGATCGGTGCGCCGCCTTTGAAGTTTCCATTTTTCTATTTCTAGGACTTCTCCTTTCTTGTAAAAATATAGGGCTAGACCTCAGAGAAAAATATCTCAAAAACATCAAGTCTTAGAGAAGAAAAACTAGTTAAAAAAGCTTTAAGGTGTTAAACCTTTGTATATATTCTTTTATGCTTTTTAATTTATATTTAGTTTTAAATATATTTCTACAATACATATTCTTGCATGTGTGAATAGATATGTTAATATAGATTAGGGTTTTAAAGGGTTATTCATGTAGATTTATGCTAGGGTTCTTATGAGATTATTCATATTGTTCTTTATCATAGATTTCTCTTAATTCCTTGTCTGATTTGGCCAATTAGGCACTACTCTTAATCGATCTTATCATGGCACCAAAAGTGCTGTTAAATCGGTGGATCTATCTTTGATGAGCAAAGTGTAAATTCGTCAATGACAGTTACGATTTATACTTTGTGAACATATTAGATTAGGTTCTCATTGCATGCATGATTCTCTTCCAATAAACGACATTTATGTATTGCTTGAGAATATGTTGCATAGATAGTTATGTTACGTGACATCGAGATAACTTATATTCGTAATCTAAGCTCTAGACGGTTCTTAATGCATCTCATATAATTACTACATTCTTATGCATGAATCCCTGTATTTATTAATATTTTTTATTTAATTTTACTATTTTAGGATGTTAGTCACCATGAGTTTTCAATAAACTATTTTTATACTAGTTTCATTTAAATTACTATAATTCATCATGTGTTCTATTGATCCCCGTGGATTCAATCCCTAAGTACTATTATGATTGTCACTGTGCACTTGCAATAAATTCAGGGTTAAAACCTATGTGTATCAATACATTGGGGTTGGAGTTGGGATTGAAGAGGATGGCATCCTAGGTAAAAATCATTTTGCAATTCTAGAGCAAAGGGAATTAACCACGGGAAGAGAACCATTGAATGAGTCAGAAGTAGATTCAATTGCCTCTGCTCAGCGAATCCTACATGGCAGGCAGATAAAGCCATTACAAAAAATTCAAGAAATGCAATGGATTACTGTTGTTGGTCGGGGAAATCGTGGAGGTCGTGGAAATAACAATTAGTTCTCCTGTGAACTAGTTTGCTTCCTCTTTTCCCTCACTCTCATATGCACTTGTAGCTAAAGTGTTTGTTTTAATCTTTTAGCGCATTCTCACTACCTAAACTACTCTCCAAAATTGTATGACCACAAGTCATAGCTTTGTAATTTATTTTCATCATTGAAATTGAATACCCTTTATATATATAAAAAGAATAACTTGAATAAGTCACTTTTTCCACTTGTGGTTTCTTACTTGTTCACTTTATCTTGTTGTACAAACCTTTGTGTTTAAGTCTTTACCGACCAAAACAATTTGTGTAAAACCGGCTAAAAGAACCGATCAGATACAAAACAAAACCATCTCTATATGGTTTTGTTTATTTCGGCCATAGGAGAGTGATTGGGCCCAATAACAGAACAAACTCCATCTTTGGGCCCATCATCTCTTCTTTCTCCATTGTTGATGCCTTGAAGGCAAGACGCGATCAATCTCCTTTGTGTCTCTTGATAGTGAGTCGATTGCAGCGGCTGTCTTAACCCTTGTTTAGCCTATGAATTTCCTTCAGCCACATAGTTTCCCTTATAGCTTCTGCCAATGCCATAACAACAGTTAAATTGACTGATAAACTTTTATTCTTATGCCATCATGATTCCCTTGCTAGCCTCTAGGATTTTCTCATGCGCATTGAGTTTATAATTCCCTAACCGCCACCGTTCGTATGCCCCCACGCCCTCTCTCGGCTCGTAGGCTCTATCCTCGTCCGACGGCCGGTTTGTTATTTTTTGGAGGCTCGAAAGACTTGTTACTGTCCCTACAAATCACCACATGATCTTTTCCCGTGTTTTGTTCTCACTCACACAGTACCGACAATCACATTCCGGTAAGTCATCCATCTTAGAGCTACTCCAGCCCAAGCACGCTTAACTCTGGAGTTCTCTCGAGACAAGTGACGGAAAAGATAAGTGCACTTTAGTGACATATGTAGCCAATGTTCTAAAAATTGGGCTAGGCGCTGCCTATGCGTCCGGCTAGGCGGCCATTTATACCCGGGCGTCCCGATTTTCATAAAATCGTTTAATCAAATCGTTAATCCGGTTTAGGCGCTTTAATTCGTCATAAATCGGCCAAATCGATTCTAATCGGCCAAATCGCCCGGTGAAGTATTTGGTTTAATTTTGATATTTTTTCTCTAAAATATTTAGTTTTTCTTTTACTTTATACTATTAGTTAATGTTATTTTGGTTTAAACTTTATTAGTTTAGATAAGTTTTTTCGATGAATTTTAATTTGAATTTGGAATAAGACAATTTCAGTTTTCTTAATATTTTTTTGAAAAAAAAAATTTCATATGATTTATATATATCAAATTACTATATATATATATATATATATATTTATATTATATAAATATTTAAAAATATATACATAATATGTTAACGTCTAGGCCCCGCCTAGGCCCTGATTAATCCGCCTAGACTCTAGGCCCCTTGTGAGCGTCTAGCTACCGTCTAGCGATATTTTGAACATTGTATGTAGCCAAATTAAATCTCTTAAGCACTCCTCATGCACCACCATATACCAGAAATCAGGCTATTACAATCACCCCCACTCACAGAGCGCAACGTCCTAATTGCGCACCAAGGCCGTTACCCTCGATGGTGTGAGCCCATTTGACTCCACACTCATATGGGTTTGGCTCTGATACCAATTGTAACGCCACGACCGCCACCGTTCGTGGGCCCCCACACCCTCTCTCGGCTCGTGGGCCCCACCCTAATATGACGACCGGTGCATTATTCTTGGAGGCTCTAAAGACTTGTTACTATCCCTACAAATTGCCACATGATTCTTCCCTGTGTTTAGTCCTCACTCACATAACACTGACAATCACTTCCCGGTAGGTCACCTATCCTAGTGCTACTCCAGTCCAAGCACGCTTAACTCTAAAGTTCTCTCGGGACAAGTAACGGAAAAGAAAAATGCACTTTGGTGACATAGATAGCCAAATCAAATCTCTTAAGCGCTCCTCATGCACCACCATATACCAGAAATCAGGATGTTACAGAGTTCATTAAACCCTTGAATTGCTTGAATCAGATGCCAAGAACAAAATCAACTTATCTCATCTTTTCATTCTTATAAAATTTCCATTATCATCTTAAACCAACCTTTAAAGACTAACCCTTTCTGTCTTTCTTTATCGTTTTCTAGAACCTGTTGATTATGGTGTTTTCCTAAAGCTTCTTCAACCTTTGAGAAGCTTGCAACAGACCTGAAACTACTATTTTCTAAGGTACTTTCTTACTGATTTTTACCACTTGTTTACACCTTGAGTTTCTGTTCTTAACCTTGAACTCTAACTCCATCTTTTGTCAGCTACTTTCAACCCTTGGAACCGGTAACTTCCTTCAAAGTTCCAGTAACTCCATCACATTTCCTTGTGATAATTTTGACAACTTCTGATCTTCAAGCCTTTATAGAAACTAACTCTTAACCTTGTTATTTCTATTCTGCGATATCAAGCCTCAACCACCGGAGCTACCTGGGCTGCTTCTCTAATCAGTGAGTATTTAGAAGTTCACAGCAAGGCTGGAACTTCTGGCCAGGTACGACCTCATATACAAACTCTGTTGGGTTTTTTCTTTGAGTGAAAACTAGATAGTATATGTTGATGTTGGATTCAACATGTTGAATTTAGTAAATATTTAGTTAAAAAGAAAGCTTTTTTACTCTGCAAAATGTAAAGAAATTCGTCTATTATTCTTGAGTATATGTTGCCAAAGTTCCGGAGATCCTCTCCCCAAGGCGAGGACCTCTTTCTTCTATTTATACAAGATTTAGACTAAATGCTGCTAATTAGTTCAATGATTCTCCTTAAATGTATCCGTTTTTATTTCGTCTTTAATTGCCATAATGTCTTGTCTTTTGAATCGGACCATGCAGTTACTGGTCCCTTTTATGCCTTCCTCGAGTTCTTTTTAGATACTTTACTTCCCTCCTCGATCTGCGTGTCACTTCGCTCTTCGAGCTACGTGTTACTTCGTTCTTCAAGCTGTGCGTTGCATTGCTTCGCTCTTCACACTGTGCATTGCTTCGCTCTTCGAGCTATGCATTGCTTCGCCCCCGAACTGTCGTAGAGTTCGACTCCTTATTTTTCCCGTCTTGGTCTATCCATGTTTAACCTATTTGAGATAACTCCTACTTATCTGCCACGTAGCAGTAATCCAGAACCGTTGGATCTTCGTGCCGGATCCATAATCAACAATTGCCTCCCAAGACTTGCGAGCTATTTGTATAGCTCGCTAGACTTAAGTCATTATTGCTGATGCGTTTGTTTTAAAATGAAATCTTGTTTGCCTTAGTTAACCCTTCGTCTTGCCGTAATATCCTTGATATTTCGGGACTGGTGATTCAATTTCCCTGACACACGCCATCATTATCTCTTAAAATACCAATAAAACAGGAAAACCGTCCCACTTTCACTCCTCACAGTTTTTTGTACATGATCCTCCTATTTAGCTGGATTAAATCGTTCCTCCGCCGTCACTGCTCCACTCGAAATCTCCTTCTCTTTTATGTTTATATTCTCCCACCATGTCTTTGATTGTCCTGAGAGCTTTAACCGAGACCCTGTGAAACAACAGCACCCAATTTTTTTTTTTTTTTTTTTT
>VBRH01001044.1:12917-29387 GCA_014578085.1 Cardamine resedifolia | reverse complement strand
AAAAAAAAAAAAAAACACTAGTTTTGTTACGTTGACCAAAAAAAATTGGAAAAAATTATTGCATGGACTGGAGCCTGGAGGCCAAATATGAAATAACTCATAGCGATATATAATAATACTCATAAGGTAATCATATATATAAACCTTTTTTCGAAAGATTTTATTGATCATGAAACCTAAACCTTGGAAGTTGGAATACACAAAACTAGCAAGAAGTGAGACTGGTATGAGTATTCGGGTATCCGTTTGGGTTTGGATCGGATCTTTCGGATTTTCGGATTTTTGGGTTTGAAGGTTTAAGATTAAAACCCATTCGAGTATTTATAATTTTTGGTTTGGGTTCGGTTCGGGTTCGGATCGGGTTCGGGTACCCGACATATTGGGGAAAAATTGATATTTTGGTTTAAAATAATTGATATTTTAGAGTTTATAATTGTAATTTTGGGTAATTGAGTTATATAAAGTATAAATATAATTAATATATTTAGGTATATAATTATATTTTGGGTATATCGGATACCCATTCGGTTCTCGGTTCGGATTCGGTTTTTTAGGTATAGGAGTTTAGGACTCATTAGAGTATTTTGTCAATTCGGATTCGATACCACTTTTTTGGATCGGGTCGGGTTCGGTTCTTCAATTCCAGGTTTTTTGCCCAGGACTTAGAAAGATCAAACTTTAACAAATAAACACTACTAGAAGTGAAGCAAACATGAAAAAGAGGATTAAATGTATATGAGCATCTAATTGTTAAAATTTATTGGGGTTTAACCACTAGCAGAAACTCGTTATATTGTTGTAAAAAGAAAATTTTCAGGAATCATGAGTTAAAACCGTTTTATGACTAATTTAGGATGACTTTAGTATTTGAAGTACTGTTATTAAAATTGACAGCCCAAAAACATAAAATAAAAACATAAAGCAATCCTCCAAAACATACCTTCTCCACCTCAGAAGCAATCAAGGCCAAAGCCCAGCAAACACACAGATGGCTTCGCAAGACCTACAAATGAGAACCAAAGAAGCTTAGAAAAAAATCATCCAAGATATGCCATTATCAAATACATATCTGCCTCTTGCTAAACACCCATCTCTAGATTGACAATGTAGATTTATTATCTCGTAAACTCAAAACTTAAGAATGACCATAATAGAGTGTAGAAGTTTATATACCGGTTTACATTAACCAATTGTATAGATTTGGTTTAGTTGGTTATACTTGTATATAAATAGTGTACATATTATTTTAGATCAATTAATAAGAAAGTATTTTGAAACAAAATTTAACAAACTTTTCTTATCTTCTTCTTCTCTCTCAATTCGTAATATGGTATCAGAGCCATTTGGCTTGTTTTCTTCTTGATCTGGCTTAATATTCTTCGTTTTCACCATTTTTTATCTCAGTCTCTGCTTATTTCAGCTCAATTTGATCTCCAATGGTATCTATAGCAAAAATTCCTCGCCGATCAACCCGATCCAAGGCTACGACGAGCTCAGATGCGATTCAGTCTCAGAAATCAACTCGATCAACTGCTGTAGTCGTTTCTCCCTCAAATTCTCCTCCCGATTCTCCTCCAGCAGCTGCACGATCAGCTTCTAGAGCTTCGCGAGTGGTTAAATCTCAGGAATCATATGATCCGTCTTCATCACCATTTTTTATGCATAGCGCAGATCATCCAGGTTTAATCATTATCTCTCTTCGTCTTGATGGAACGAATTATGATGATTGGAATGCTGCGATGCGTATTGCGTTAGATGCTAAAAATAAAACTGGATTCATAGATGGAACATTTTCTCGTCCTGTTGAAACGGATGAATCTTTTCGTCTATGGTCTAGGTGTAATAGTATGGTGAAACCCTGGTTATTGAATTCTGTATCACCTCTGATTTATCGTAGCATCTTACGTTTAAATGATGCGGTTGATATCTGGCGTGATCTTCATGGTCGTTTTCATATGACTAAGCTACCAAGGACTTTCAATTTGACTCAAGAGATACAAGATCTTAGACAGGGTTCTATGTCTCTCTCAGAATACTACATAACTTTGAAGACATTGTGGGATTTTTTAGAGAGTACAGATGAACCTGATGAGCTTTGTATTTGTGGCAAAGCTGCTAGTCTGCAATTGAAGGCAGGGAGAGCTAAGATTGTAAAATTCTTGGCTGGTCTTAATGAATCTTATGCAATCATTCGGAGACAAATCATAATGAAGAAGGTTCTCCCAACTCTTGCTGAAGTCTACAACATTCTGGATCAGGATGATAGTCAGAGAGGATTCTCTAATGTAATCACTCCTCCTGCTGCATTTCAAGTATCTCAAAATGTTACTGGAACTGATCCTACTATATGCTATGTTCAAAATGGTCCTAACAAAGGAAGACCTATTTGTTCATTCTGTAATAGAGTAGGCCACATTGCTAAAAGATGTTACAAGAAACATGGGTTTCCTCCAGGTTTTGTTCCAAAAGGTAAGACTGGAGACACTAAATCTGGTGATAAGTCTCAGTCTCAGTCGTCTCCTTTTGTCATGAAACCTAAAGCAGTTGCTGCTCAAGTTGCTTTGCCCCTCTGTATAATTCTAAGCCTCCTATTATATAAGGTTTGATAGGAAATCTCTCCAAAGATCAAATTCAGAACTTCATCGCTCTTTTCAGCTCTCAGCCTCAGAATCAACAGACTGGACAAGTGAATGAAGCAAGCACATCTGGAGTTGATAATTCTTGTATTTCATTTTCACCCTCCACTTATAGTTTTGTTGGCATCTTAACAATTTCTCAACACACTCTCTCTAATCAAACATGGGTGATTGATTCTGGAGCTACTCACCATGTGTCTCATGATAGACAAATGTTTGTATCTTTAGATACTACAATAGAGAGTTGTGTGAATTTGCCAACAGGTTCAACAGTCAAAATTAGTGGAGTGGGCATGATACAAATCAACAGGCATATTTTACTTAAAATGTCTTGTTCATTCCAGAATTTTGATTTAATCTAATCAGCATAAGCTCCTTAACTAGTGATCTTGGTTCACGAGTTACCTTTGATGCATCTTCTTGTGAAATCCAGTATCCTATCAAGGGATTGATAATTGGACAGGGTAGAAGAGTGGCAAACCTCTATGTGTTGAATACTCATACAACAGGAAATACAAAAGTTTCAGTAAATGCAGTGGTTGATATCAGTATGTGGCACAAGAGGCTTGGACATCCCTCTCTCTCTCGGTTGGATATTATCTCTGAAGCTTTGGGTACTACAAGATAAAGGAGTAAAGGATCAACTTATTGTCATGTTTGTCACTTGGCAAAACAGAAGAAGTTGTCCTTCCCTTCTTCAAATAATATTTGTAATTCAAACTTTGAGTTGTTACATATAGATATTTGGGGACCATTTTCAGTAGATACAGTTGAAGGTTATAGATATTTCTTAACGATAGTTGATGATCATTCAAGAGCCACATGGATTTATTTGCTTCGAACCAAAAATGAAGTTCTTACTGTGTTTCCGGCTTTTATAAAAAAAATTGAAAATCAGTATAACACCAAGATAAAGGCAGTAAGATCAGATAATGCACCAAAGTTAAGGTTCACAGCTTTATTCAAGAAAAAGGCATTGAATCTTATCATTCTTGTCCAGAAACACCAGAGCAAAACTCTGTTGTTGAAAGGAAGCACCAACATATACTGAATGTGGCTCGTGCTCTTATGTTTCAATCTCAGGTACCTTTATCTTATTGGGGAGATAGTGTTTTGACTGCTGTTTTCCTTATCAACAGGACTCCTTCACAGCTTCTCTCAAACAAAACACCCTATGAGGTTCTTACAGAGAAATTTCCAGAGTATAATATGCTCAAGATTTTTGGTTGTTTGTGTTATGGGTCAACATCACCAAAGCAACAACACAAGTTTCAGCCACGATCAAGAGCTTGCTTATTTCTAGGTTATCCAGCTGGTTACAAAGGGTATAAACTGATGGATTTGGAGAGCAATAACATTTTCATTTCACGAAATATTATTTTTCATGAAGATATTTTCCCATTGGCAAAGGCAGTTGCTACAAAGTTACTCACACCAATGGATTCTGAGTCTTTAGGTAACCCCATATCATCTTCTCCATTAAAGCCATCTATTTTTCCTTCTCTACCATCATCTCCAACAAAAAATTCCTCTCATAGAACAAAGAAACTTCCTGCTTATTTACAGGATTATCACTGTTACTTTTTCAAACATATTCACACCATCCCATTACTTCCTCTATGTCTTACTCAAAAATTTCACCACCTCATCTTTCTTATATCAATAACATCACTAAAATACCGATTCCTCAAACATATACTGAGGCTCAGAATTCCAAAGAATGGTGTGATGTTGTTGATAAAGAAATTGGTGCAATGGAAATGACTAATATTTGGGAGATTACTTCTTTACCTCATGGAAAGAGAGCAGTGGGCTGTAAGTGAGTTTTCACACTGAAGTTTATGCAGATGGAAGTCTTGAGAGATATACGGCCTGAATTGTTGCAAAAGGATATACTCAAAAGGAAGGTCTGGATTATAGTCAAACCTTTTCTCCTGTTGCAAAAATGGCTACTGTCAAGTTATTGTTGAAAGTTTCAGCTTCAAAGAAGTGGACTCTTACTCAGTTGGATATTTCCAATGCATTTATAAATGGAGAGTCGGAAGAAAAAATATTTATGAAGTTACCAGATGGATATGCAGATAGAAAGGGGGACTCATTGCCACCTAATCCTGTTTGAAGACTACGAAATCAATTTATGGGCTAAAACAGGCATCTCGGCAATGGTTCAAGAAATTTTCAACAAGTTTGTTGCACTTGGGATTCCATAAATGTCATGGTGATCATACTTTATTTGTCAAGACGTATGATACTGAATTTGTGGCTGTGCTAGTTTATGTTGATGATATTATCATCGCAAGCACTAGTGATATTGCTGCTTCTCAACTAACTGAAAGTTTGAAGAACAGTTTTAAGCTTCGAGATCTTGGTCCTTTAAAATATTTTTTGGGATTGGAGATTGCTCGTACTGCTGCAGAAATCTCTTTGTGTCAGAGGAAATATGCATTGGAGTTGTTATCATCTACAAGTATGTTAGGATGTAGACCTTCCTCTGTTCCTATGATTCCGAATTTGAAGATATCAAAGACAGATGGTGACCTTATCTCTGATAGAGAATTGTATAGAAGAATTGTGGGCAAGCTGATGTATTCGACAATAACCAGACCAGACATCACGTTTGCAGTGAACAAGTTATGTCAATTTTTTTCTGCTTCTCGTACTTCTCATCTCACTGCTCTATACAGAGTTCTTCAATATATCAAGGGCACAGTCGGTCAAGGTTTATTTTATTCTGCTTAGATGATCTCACTCTCAAAGGATTTGCTGATTCAGATTGGGCATCTTGTCTTGATAGTAGACGTTCTACAACTGGTTTTACCATGTTTATTGGTGATTCTCTGATCTCTTGGCGTTCCAAGAAATAAGCTACTGTGTCTCGATCATCTGCCGAGGCAGAATATAGAGCTCTTGCTCTTGCTTCTTGTGAAATGGTTTGGCTGCATATTTTACTAAAAGAACTACAAGTTGCTCCTTCTACAGTTCCAGTTCTATTTTCTGATAGCATCGCCGCCATTTACATAGCCACAAATCATGTTTTTCATGAACGGACGAAACATGTTGAGTTGGATTGTCATACCGTTCGTGAAAAGTTGGACAAAGGTCTTCTACGCACACTCCATGTTCGAACAGAGGATCAGGTTGCCGACTTACTCACAAAGCCTTTGTTCCCTTCCCAATTTCAATATCTTAAATCCAAGATGAGCCTTCAAAATATATTCTGCTCATCTTGAGGGGGACTAATAGAGTGTATAAGTTTATATACCGGTTTACATTAACCAATTGTATAGATTTGGTTAGTTGGTTATACTTGTATATAAATAGTGTACATATTATTTTAGATTAATTAATAAGAAAGTATTTTGAAACAAACTTTAACAAACTTTTTTTATCTTCTTCTCTCTCAATTCGTAATAGACCACCTAAAACTCAGGAGAGAAAATAAAAAATAACTTACATAGAGAAGATTCAATGAAAACAAGTCTGATTTAAATTTAAAAATTAAAAATTAAAATCGTCGGCGTTTTTGGTCGAGCCACGCTGTTGTCAAACGGGACCGATAACTGCTAGGAATTCAAACCATAATCCAAATCTAAGAAACTAAGTCGTTTCCACACTAAAATCCTCTTTATCCAAGCTAAAAGGTCGGACCAAAACAAAACAAACGAAGGACAAATAAACTAAAAGACAATGACAAAAAAAGAAGAAGATAGAGCTGTGAGTAGTGTTAGTGATAAGGAAGTTACCGAATGCTATCGATTAGAGAAAAAATAGATTTCGGAGATTTTTAACCTTTTTTGGTTATAGGAATATGTTTTGCCTAATATAATTTTTTTTTTTAAATTATACTAAAAATGTTTGTGGGCGATTATGGATGCCAAATTGGTCATGTGTCATGGGCCTGACCCAACCCAACCTAACTCATGAACCCTAATGAATTGAAATTTTTTACCCTAATGGGTTTATGAGTCAAATGAGTTGATTTGTGATGGGTTGATGGGTTACCCATTTTACCTATTACTTTCTTAAAATTGAATCAAACCAACTTAACAAATTTCACAATGTTCTAATTCACCCTCCCCTAAAATGCAAATATGCAATTTTCCTGTCAAAATACAAATACATCATTTTCCGCCAAAATACAAATACACAATTTTCTCGCTAAATAAATTATTATTATTGTTTTATAATAATTATTTATAATTTGATTTTATAATAATTATTAATTAATTGATTAATTAATTGAGTGATTAACTAAATTGGTTAACTCATTTAACTATTAACCTATCAAATTAAATGGGTAATGATTTGATCTAACTCATTTAACTAAATGTGTTGGACCGAACTATTATTCATTTTACTCTGAACCTAATGGATAATGTGTTGGGTTGACAATTTGAACCATTTTGACACTTTTATAGGCTATTGGTTGGCTTCTACTGGCAGATTAATTATTGTAGGATGACTAAATGTGTGTTGGTTGTAGTGGTAGGTTTTTCGCGGTAACTATTTTAAAATCAAAACATGATTGGTAATACTAGTTTAATGTTGTATATAAAATTTCATGTATGAATTTGAAATGATTTTACAATATGTTAAGTAAAATATAAGATAAAATTATTGATGAAAAAGAAACTAATTTTGTTTCGTTGACCTAAAAAATAATATTATTGCATGGACTGATATATATAATTCATATATAGCGACATATAATACCCATAAGATAATCATATAATATATTGATTGTCCTCGGAAACATTTTTCTCTTCGATAGATTTTATTGATCATTAAACTTTGAAATATACAAAACTAGAAAGAATTGAAACAGATAATAAAATTTAAACAAATAAACACTGCTAAGGTGTAGCAAACATGAAAAAGATGATTAAAGGTATATGACCATCTAATTGCTATTAATTAACCACTAGCAGGAACTCATTATATTGTTCTAAAGAGAAAATTTTCAGGAATCACGAGTTAAAACCGCTTTGATAACTAATCTAGGACGACTAAGTATTTGAACTATTGTTAAAATCGACAGCCCAAAAGCATAAAACAGAGACGTATACCTAACTGTTTTGTTGCTCCTAAAATCCTCCAAAACATACCTTCTCTACGTACCATCAGAAGCAACCAAGGCCAATACTTAAGTGCAACCACCAGAAACTCGGGCGCGAGAATAAAAAAAACTTACGTAGAGAGTAATCAATGAAAACGAGTCAGCTTTAAAATTTTAAAATTGAAATCCTTGACAATCATGGCTGAGCCACGTTGTTGTCGAACGGGATCGACACCAGAAACTACAAGGAATTCAAACCATAGCCCAACTCTAAGAAGGTAAGCCGTTTCCACACTGAAATCCTTTTTCTCCAAGCTAAGCTCGGACCAAACCAAACAAACGAAGGACAAAAAAAATGACAAAATGACAAAATAAAAAATAGATGAAACAGTGACTAAAAAATTCGGAAGTTATCGAATGCTAGCGACTAGAGCAAAGAGCGGCTAAGAAAAAATGGATTCCGGAGATTTATAACCTTTAATTTTTGGTTAAAGGAATATGTTTTGCCTAATATAATTTTCTTTAAAAAAAGTTCTGGTTTTTTAATCATACTAAAAAACTTTTTGGGCGATTGGTTGGCTTCTACTTGTCGATTAATTATTGCAGGATTTAGACTATATGTGTTGGTTTTAGTTGTAGGCTTTTCGCGGTAACTGTTTTAAAATCAAAACATGATTAGTAATACTATTTTAATGTTGTATATTTAATTTTTAATATATAAAATTTAAAAGATTTTACAATAAGTTAGATAAAATATCAAATAAAATTTTTAATAAACAATAAACTTCACATAAATAGATATGTGTTTTATATTATACATATTTATAGTAAGTAAGTGAAATATACCTATATTGTTTATCATTTTGGTTTCGATTGGTAACATGCATAATGGCGGATTTTTTTTTCTAATGCAATTATGCAAGTATTTTACCAATCAAATTTTTTCCTAATGACACATATTTAGGCAAAAACGCCAGATTTGTTTTTGCCTAAAACAGTACAAGTAAAAAGTCATTATGCAAATAAGCATGCATTTAGTAGTTTATTATATTCCGCCATTCTGCAAAATTTATCCAATCTCACAAAATTGTTATTCTCTAAACTTTTATTCTGCAATTATGCACTGATACCAATCGGAGCCTTTATATCAAATTTTTGCATATACATTATTTATATATAATTATATATGAATCCAAGTAACAATTTATGTATATCTTATTGTATAAACTTTGGTTACTCTCACCAAGCTCGACACATGTCAAAATTCTATTTAACAGGATCATGACATGTGTCGGTCGATCGTTTAGATTCTGACACGTGTAAAAAACTGATGTTATTCTTTTTCACTAATCAAAAAAAAAAACTAACAAAAAAGATAAATGAGAAAATATATACTTTTAACTTTCTATTTTTTTCTTAAATAAACCTTGCTTCCAATCATGTAGCTCGACACATTTCAAAATTATAACTAACATGATCACGCACATGTCGATTGATCATTTGAATTTAGACACGAGTAAAAAAAAAATGTTATTATTCTCCATGATCGAAAAGAAAAACTAACAAAATAATAATAATAATTAAAAAATATATTCTTATATTTCTGATACATGTTAAGTGTTATTACTTAGTTTTCAATAAAATTTGAACTTTTCTTTCCAAATTTATATTTTTATATTTGTTTCACGATAGTTCTACACCTGTCAAAATTATAATTAACAAGATCACAATACGTGTCGGTTGATCGACTAGATTATGACAAATGTAGAAAATTATGTTATTATTTTTCACTAATCAAAAAGAAAAAATCAACAAAAATAAATAAACGATAAAATATATATACTTATTACTTTCTATTTTTTCCAAATATATGTTAAGTCTGATTATTTAGTTTTCAATAAAATTTAAACATCCCTTTTAAAATTTGGATTTGTATATTTTCTTATTATTTAGCCTCCAATAAAATTTTTTGCACGCTTCTAATTATTTAAAACAAAAATTTGATTTGGTATAATCTAACATAATTCATTATACTAATTGGTTGCGTGTTAAATAAATCATAAACTAAACAGACTAGATTAACACATAAATCTATTTAATTTTATGGATCAAATAGTTAAATAGATTGATCCATGAGAAGATAAACCTATTTATAATAACATATCATTATGTTTATCATAATTAAATAATTGCATGAAATTCAATAAATTACAAATTCACAATTTTTACAGGAAATTATAATTTTATATTTTAGTTAGAAATCTTTGGCCTATATGCAAGAAATTGAACATCAGGCAAGTTACATGTGTGAAAAAATCCAAATAAATAGGGATGAACAAATGAGAATTTGAGACTAGATAGTGCAAAAAACCAAGAAAATAAAAATTCATAAATGATGATTTTTTTTTTTGCAAGTTATAAGAAAATATAAGTTATATTTAGATATGAGAGTATTGGTGCCGGATCCCGCACCAAGATCCAAAATCTCGGGGATGACGCCATGTGGAGATCACGTGACAATAGTTACTACGTGGGATCAACGAAGACAAGTCGAATCGAAGTAAATAGGGAATCACAAATTTGATATTTGAATGTTAAAAGAGACATGATTGGATCAAATGGAAAGATGCAATGCAAGTCGCATTTAATTTTTTTTAACTGGAGAAATATATTTGGACTTATTGTACCAATACCTAAAGTTGTGAAACTAGTCATACATAAATGGATTTTCGTCCAAAAACATAACAATAAAAAACAAGATTATAAGGTATAAAGCTTGTCTTGTGATCCAAGGATTTTCTCAAATACCATGGATGGATTACGAGGAAGCATATATACTCCTACATTATATATGCAATCACGTTTAGATTCTTCATTAGTCTAGCGGCTAATAAAAATCTAGAGATGCGTTAAACTACATTCAAGTTTGTAATTATCGAGATATATGTTGATGATCTACACATCAACGGAACTCAAGGAATAAATACCGAAAGCATAAACTATTTGAAAAGAGAATTTGCGATGAAAGATCTCTTACAAGCAAAGTTCTATATTGGTTAACAAATTGAATGTTCTTATGGCAATACTGCATACCTCTTCACAAAATCATTGTCTACCTAAAAATTCTGGAAACATATACACATAATATTAGAATACGCCATTGACGAGACATATAAAATGTCATCATGGTTGTTCGAGGAAGAGTTACGTTGTTGTACACTTTTTACCTTACTGTGGTTTTTTCCACTTGTTTTTTCTTATAAAATTTTATAATGAAGCAAGAAAACCTCAAATGGCAAATAATGATGCTGGTCTCAAGGGAGAGTGTTTTATAATAAACATTGGCGTGAAAAAAACTTGATATGGATCCCATATCATGATTGCACAAATTTTTTTGTCTATTTTTACTTTGTATAAGAAGAATCTTCTTCCGTTGTAAGAAACATAAGTCATAGTTCTTTATATAACTGTTTCACTCTTTTTCGTCTTTTATATAAAACTCCATTAAAGAGTAAAAAAACAGAGTATCAAAATCTAGAAAAATAAAACATTAACCGTTGGAAACAACATCAAAACAAATAACCATAACGAAAGCATTAATAATGATTCTAGTCTTCAATGATTGAATGTAACCACGTGGGATCTCTCAAAGCCAAATAATACTGGAATCTTCCATCCTTTGTAACATTATTGGCAATACTATCCAACTTTACTCCAATTCTTCAAGCTACAACCAATTTCCGAGAAATTCAAATAAGCTTATCTTCCAACTAATGAACTTTCCAAACAAATGACTCCAAAACGCTAGTGTATCTAAGGAAAATATTAAATCGACATGACTTTCCCAAACACCGAAAACAGAAAAAAACAGTTAAAAAATATTTCATTCTCTTATGTTCCTTTTTCTGCCCTTTGAAATTGTTCTTTTATATTTTATAATTCATTCATATTTGTATAATATAATAATAATATTTTTTTGTTTCTCGATTAGACTATCATATTAACCAAAAAATAATTGTTTTCTTTATAGCAATCATATATTTTTTGTTCCTCAATACGGTACCAACGAATACCACTAAATTATTTATTTGATTAGTTAAAAGTTTTTTTAAATAGGTTAGTTAGCACTTTTAAGAGTTGAAAATACTAAACACGTCAGCGCAAAAGAAGAGCAATATAGTTGGTGAGCCACGCAAACCATCTTAATTTCTCAAAATCTAATGACTTTAAAAGAAAATAATATCACTAAATTTCGAAGAACATTTACGCTAATACATGATTTCAAAAAGAAAAAAACATTGTCAAGTTCAAGGAAATAAAATTGCTAAGCTTAAAGAAAAAAAAAATGCAATTAATATCCTCCTTCATTAGCCTGACGAGACAACCACTCGTTACATTGTTTAACCATCGAGCCACCATTTACATAATTAAGCCCATGACTCGGATTCAGTTGAGGTTGCCACTCTGGTAATATGTCATTATCATCGTGATTAAAATTTTGGTTCCACAAAGGTTCTGATTTTCCATATTTATGAATAAGCTCTCGTACAGATTCGCACCGGCTCGTCCGGTTCTTGACAGCATCTCCATTAGAAAAATAGTTAAATTCAGGTAAGTCATCATCGTTCTGAGACATGACCATTGGACCAAACCCCGGCGGCACATCACCACCATCGTCATGGTTGACCTGAAGCATGTTACTATAACGAGATGTATTAAGTGTGGTGGTTAATGAAGAACCCTTTTCATGGTGGTACTTCTTGTGAGAGTTGTTAGATAATGGTGGTTTTTTAAATTGTGGTCTTCTCCATACAACAACACCTATAAGACCATCATCATCTAAAGATTTCAAGAAATCGAGTTGGTTTCTCGGAATAAGCTTGCTTAAAATCTCCGCGGTTCTGCCACGGGTTGGGCAAAGATAAAGCTCAACTCCCGAAGACGGTTCTGCATAACCCACCCTCTCATCTTTGGCGTACGACTCCACCACCTGTGTAATAGTAAAACCAAATTTACCAAATTCGTTACCAATCCAGACAGCAACATAACCACCAACTATTATGATATTGTACTACAGAAATTTAAAGTGTTCAAACCGGATCCAGTTTGGGTTTTTGGTCTTGATAATAGCCAAACTAAGACCTACCAATTCGGTTTCAGTTCAGGTTTGAATCAAACATATTTAAATTTTCAAATAATATAAGTTTAGACACTTTTTACTTTACTTTTTATTTGAAGTTTTGGATTCAGTTTTTTGAATATAGAAAAGAAAACCCAGTTTAACCATATCAGCATTTATTCAGTTTTTGGATTGGTTATCTCGGTTCATTTCCGAATTAGTGTATTTGGACTGAACACCTCTACACATAATCTTAGTTAACGCGCATACCTCGGAAATGTAGTCTTGTTCGTTCTTTGAGCACTCTTCTCTGCAGACGAAAGACACAACCTGTAACACAAAAGTAAGGTATGTAAGTACCCATGATGAATACTGGGAACAACTTCAATCAAATCGTATAAAATCAAGAAGAAACATGTATTAGTTTTGTTGGAATATAGAGGCTTTGTCATTCTTCTGGTGAAAATATTATTTAGTAAGTCCATATCTTTAATGAGATTCACACGATGTAATTTTCTTCATCATGCACAAATCAGTATCAGCCATTAAACTTCTCTTCTTCTTTTCTTAATGCTTCTACTTAGATGCTCGGGATTTCAAAAAAAAAATTAATAATAGGGACTCAAGCAACCAACGGAGACCCAGGCGTAATTAAATTGGTTAATCACGACACTTGTTAATAGTTTTATAAGGGGCTCAAACACAAAAAGTATAAACTCTAAACAATCATCAGACAGAGCAGGCACTACTATTTTTAACTAAGCAAACAGTTTTTAACTAAGAAGAGTGTATTATAAACAGTGAAATTAATGATAGAGGGAAACATGTAAATTAATACCATTACAGCACGGCTCCTGGAATTTGGGAGCTCTCGAACAAACTTCTCAAATGCATCTAATCTGACTCTACCCTTTATCTCAAGCATCATAGGCCATTCTTTAGTAGTAGTCTTTTCACCACTGTCAAGGGTAAAATTAGGTTAGTAAACAACTAAACGTTGTATCAGTAAGTGTACAAACTTTGACACAAAATAATGCGAATAAAACTCTATAGATGGCATGAAACAAATGAGAAGGTTATAAATTCAGATAATCTTGAAATTGGCGAAACCATTCAAAATATCTTCCATGTAGCTGATAAACACTAGAATAGGAAAAATAAGTGGGAGAAAGAGTATATTAAGGGTCGAACACTCATGGAACCATTGATTACACACCTTTTTAGAATGCCGATGACAGAGCTCACAGAAGAGGCACTGAACTGGAGTGCACCTTCCCACACACGCTCACCATCAGGTACGAGAGCAGAAGCAATTTCCGATTTCAGATCAGTATTAGGCTTTGACAATACTATGTCACCACCCTCAGCCTTAACTGGTGATGTACCAAGATCAATGTTAGCACTTTCTTTGGGTGATGTACGAACTAAACCCGCCTCTGCATCATTATCATCTGAAACACAAGATATTTTCTCAGTATCTGAAGACAAAGAGTCAGATGGAGATTCTGAATCTACGGATGACATGAATTCATCAAGAGAGACAATTGGAGGTAGAGATCCAGTAGCAGCCTGCAACTCATCATCTATTGTGACTCCGATAGTTGGGGCCTCATCAGAGCCATTCAATTCCTTCTTGAAGGCAATTTTTTTAGTGATGGAAGGGGTTTTCCTCTTATTATTATTTGGTCGAGACCAGTTAAGCGAGCTCATTCCAGCAGAGACCTCCACTGAGCCACTGTCCATTGGTTCAACTTCAACTTGGAACTCTCCTTTGTGTGTTTTCCTTACCAGGCTTCTGATATCTACCTCTGCGTCCTGCAGAACAACCATTTGAGCCATCTCTTGTGCTTTTGCTTGTCGCCACTCTGCTAGTTCCTTTGAAGCCAATTCCTCTGCTGACATGGAACACAATCGTTCAGCTGCAATTTCTCCGTACATAACCTTTTCCCTAAGTTTAGGATTACTTCTATCTTTCAAATTGAATAAGAGTGACCTTCCCTTCTCTTTATATTTCTTATTCACACCACCAAATAACTTAAAGAGCTCTGCCTCTATTTTAAAAGCCAAAACTTGTGGATCCAGCAACAATTTTTCCTTCGGTATTTCCTGCCTCCCATCATTAGCCATTGCTCCACTAATTTCATTTTGACAAATCTCTGTAAACTCTATATCTGACTCCAGCGCCCAAGAAAGGTCATTTCCTTGCAAAAGATCATCTTTTGAAAACACATTGTCACTATACGAAACATTGTCTTGCACAAAAGGTTCTTGCGCAATAACTTCTTTGGCATCACTTGTTTGAACAGAGATACCTCCTACAGGACTAAGGTCACGGAGAGTCAGTATTGCTGTGCTCCCATTAGATACCATCACATCAACTCCAGAAACAGCTGACACAGACTCACCAACATGACCTGCGAGAGGATTAGTAGCAGTCTCACTATGTAACTTGGGAGCTTCCATTTGGCATTGTACCATAGCTAGTGCACCAGCTAAAGATTCTCTCATTCTAACCCTCACAGATTGAGATGATTCATTCTGTTGTTTCACAGGCAGCGGTTTCTGCGAAGTTTGTTTCCTCGCCCCAGTTTGCTTCCCAGTTTTATTACAAGAAACAGAAGCATTCTTATTAAAAAACGATGCAGGCAAATACTGTGTTCTTGGGGAAACAGAAGATGCCTGCAAAGGCACATGACTCGCCGAGACCATCCGTTTATTTTGCACAGGCAAGAGTTGAGGAGATTTGCGCTTACCGAGTAACTGATTTGCATCCATATTAACTGATCCTACAACAGGTACCATTACATGAAAATCTTGCCTCCCAGAGAGTGGTTCTTGATAACCAGAGATTGGTTCTGACAATCTCAATTCCGGTTTAGCAATCAGATCTGAAGAAGTGACATTGATGAATTGACCTATTTGCATACAAGGCTGAGGCAATAGATTGTTTGACATTGCAAAAGTAACAATGAAAATGGCTGCAAAGCGGAAATAACAACCTATGAAATTCAATTTTCAAATCAGATATATAAACATACATCGAGATGATTGATAATTTAGAAAAATATGATTAAATCGTGACATAAATCGAAGCTTCTTCTACTACATTGATTTCATCGGAGCGATTAAAAAAGGGTGAATGTATCTTACCTAATCCGATAAGCGAGGAAGAGAGATCAGAGGCGGCGATTGGAAGAGAGTGACATGAAATTGTATAATGGAAGGAGAAAGATTGGCGCTGTTATAGTGAAGAAGAAAACCCTAAAGGTAGGTACTTGTGACTTGTGAGAGTTTGAGAAATGTGAGCTCTATTATTATATTAACCTCTCTAATCTACATTAAATTATCTAATAATTGTTTCGTAACCGTAATTACTGTTGGAGATGGGTTTCGCACCGTCTCCGAGAAGCCCAACTCCTAACGGGCTTTAGCCGACCAAAATCTGAAGTCCATCAGAAGCACGAGTTAGGAGGCCCATTTGCATCACCCAAATACAACATGCATCGGTTTAACCGCAGTCACCCGCAAAAACTATAGTTGTGAGAAATACAGTTACTAGCGTTTGAAAACAATCATGCAAGTCGTTGCATATCGTTCAAACCCGTTTGAAATCGCTAGATTTTAAAAGCTCATTCCAGCTAACGTTTGCGGTTGCGGTT
>VBRH01001043.1:0-23635 GCA_014578085.1 Cardamine resedifolia | reverse complement strand
TTTTTTTTGCCAAAAGTTTTCCAATGATGGGAATTGCTTACATGACCCAAATCTGACGTGTGTAAGAGAAGCCATCCAAAATACAACTCTTAGGATTCTTCAATTTACCTTGTGTATCGATGATAGATGTTATTAGACATTAAAATGTTTCACGATCCTATGGATAACTCTCAAGCACAACAGTGTCCATTACAAGCTAGATGTATTTGTGTGGAATATATGCCTTCTCATCCCTTGCCACTACCAAACCCGCTATTATGCAAACATACACAAATCAGAGTTTATCCTCAGGATTCCATCCCTTAGCAGCCACTAAATGATTATCAATCAATGTCTTAATGCTAATGTTTTTCTTCTGTTTTAGCAAAGTACTCCAAAACCCATTATCATCTTTAATATTGTCTGCAACAGTACTCACATTGTCGTCCTTGTACTTGAGCCATGGGACAACATAAAATTCTTATAGTGAAAATCTCAATGGCCTCCCACCACATACACACCAAAACTCATATTTATTTTATCTGTAACTAGTTGCGTACACATCATGAGGTGTATCAATCAAGCTGAGTAGCGTAAATCGTTCTCATATATTGCCAGAATATTAGCAAAAAAATGATTTGGTCTTCACGTTTTTGTTTATGTCGGTAAGGCCGTCTTTATTTTCTTCATAAGCGAAAATTTGCAACGATCGTTTATATGCTCTACTTGTGGCTCATGTCCGAACCTGAAATAGCGTTTTGGAAACTCGTCTTCCATTCTTACAAAATAGGAAGTAATAAAATGAGTCTATTATGTTAGTACTTTATTACTGAAAGTATTTAATCAGGATGTCTAGAAGTCTCTATATAGTTTCTCTTTGATCCTTAAATACCTGGAAATACTTTCATTATGTTACAACTTATATCACACTAAATCACTCCTTTAATCAAACTGTATTAAACTCACACAAGCATCAAAACCCAACCAATCACTGAAATTCATCAGCACAACTAAAAAATAACAAGTTATCCAAAAAGGAGAAAAAAACTTACGATAGTTAGAGATTGAAGTCCCCAAGAGAAAGAACTAATGTGGCACAGAGATAGGGTTACGATATTAAATAGAGGGAGAGAGCAGAGACTCAGGTCTTTTGAGATTATAATCGATCTTGTGTGAGAGAGCAGATAGCGAGGTTGGAGATGAAGAAGGTGAGGTTAGAGGATAACGCGACGAGACGATGTTTTTAATCTTTCTATATATTTTCTCTCTTTTTTTGCCAACACATATATGTTTTAATTTATATTTTTTAATTCTTATTTTTTAAACCAAACTAATATATGAAAGCAGTGTTGTCTTTATATTAATATAAGGTTTAGGTTACTAAAATCTTTTTAAAAAGTTATAGATTCAAAAAGGTATGATAAAATTATCACTTTTACCAAATTTTGTGTATTTTTTTCTTAACTTAGTAAAATTCGGAGAGTTATAGTTTAAGAATTTTGTTAGTTGGTAAAATTTCAAAAGAAAAAAGATGTTGGTCTTACATGTATAGTAAGGATGGATGTTACATTATATGTCGAACTTTTCAAACAAATTTTTGTAACATAAACGAAGCAATCAAAATTCAAATCGAATCAAAATAAACCATCTTCTTTCAATGGTACCAGGGATATTATTTAGAGATAATTAGTGGTGAAGACTTTTTAAAGAGAGCAGTGGCCGATGTTGCGCCACTTTTGGCGTTAACGTTGACGTTTGAAAATTAGAAACAATAACATAATCCACGGTCAACAATTTCTGCTCCATTCGTTTTGACCCCCCACATGATGCCATCTTGGAATCTTCTAGCTAAATTATTTATTTTTAATTATATATCTTATCTATTTTGTCACTACAAAATAAAAATAAAAACACCAATCTCTAGTTAGAGGGTAAGGTAAGTTGACCAATTAATCATTCTGATTTGATTGGTCACAAGTATTTGGCTGCAATATAGACTACTCGGTCAACAAATTTTTGTATTTTATTTTAAACAAACAATAATTTCCCACTTGCTGATGATATGCGTTTTGACCGACTTCTAAAGATATCACGTTCTAGAATAGATAACATTTTGGTATAAAATCAGACTCTTCTTCTAGTGAACAATGATAACCTCAAACTCACAAAGTATAAAGTTTATTAAAGAAAAAAAAAGAAACAAAATGAAGACATTGTTTTTCAACTGTCTTCTTCTATTGGCTCTTGTATCCAGCTGCAGAGCAGCGGACTCGATATGGAACCTCTGCAACAATAACTCAAACATCTCAGCAAGCAGCCAAATCTCCAAGAACATCGATTCACTTCTCGCTACGCTCGTCTCAAAGACTCCTTCAAAAGGTTTCATGACCAAAACTTCCTCAAGTTACAACACTAAAGAAACTGTATACGGACTTGCTCAATGTAGAGGAGACATCAGCAAGACAGATTGCTCGACTTGCATCCAAGACGCTGCCAAGAAAATCCGTGAAGTCTGTCCGAACCAATCCGACTCAAGGATCTTGTACGATTTCTGCTTCTTACGTTACAGCCACGAAAATTTCATAGGGAAGCTTGATACTGGCTCTGGTCTTATATACTACAACGTGGCAAACGTAACCGAAACCGACCCCAAAACGTTCGATAAAGAACTCGGGGCACTCTTTGACAAGATTAGGTCTGAGGCGGTTTTGCCTAAGAGTCAAGGTTTAGGTAAAGGTAAGAAAAAGTTGACACCTTTTGTCACACTAAACGGTTTGGTTCAGTGCACGAGGGACTTAAGCGCATTGGATTGCGCTCAGTGCTTTGCAACTGCGGTCCAGAGCTTCATGACGGCTTGCCACAACAAGAAGGGATGTCGTGTTTTGTATAGCAGTTGCTATGTCCGGTATGAGTTTTATCCGTTTTACTTCCCTCTTGATCAAGCTAGAACTGGTCCTAGTGTTGGTACTATTTCTTCCGTTCGTCTCTCTCCGTAGTCGCTAAGTCTAATATAAAAGTCAATTTGATTCCAAGGACAATATGCATATGTATGCAAATAAGGCTCTTTCTTTCCTTTTGTTTCTTCTATAACATGTAAGCATGTAAACAATTAAGTTGCCAAGTTATTTGTGTTCTATATTCCATCATGGGTACAAATAATCGGATCCTGTATATTTTTGTTTATCCTAAAGAAAATAATATGTCACCCTTTTCAATAAAGATCATTTGAGAATTTTCTCACACAGTAAAATATTTATTATTGTTATTAGATACGGCTACTGTATTACGGTTATGATTTTTTTTTTTATAACTCAGGTGATCCGGTTCAACGGACACCATGAGTTCAGAGTTAGATCACTGAGATTTTTTGTTTCTAGCTGGTTCTCGGGTCAACGGGCCATGAGATCCGACTAATCCCGAGGTCAGATGAGCCATATGAAAACCCCTGACACCTACATGTTTGTGGGATATTGTCTAGGGGTGAATCGAACTTGGAATAGCTCATTACCACCTTTCCAAGTCTCACTACCACTAGACCACGCCCGTGTGGGCCTACTGATTACCATTACGATTACGATTACAATTTTCTTAACTACTAATTACGTTTACAATATTTCTTATAACTATAATTTTAACTGTTTAATATACGGTTGTTAGGGGTGTGCACGGATTGAACATTTATCCAAAAATTTCAGGGTATCCGGTTCCGGATCTGTAACCGTCGGATGCTTGAAATAAATATCCGAATCCGGATCGGAACAGGATCCGCCAAAAATACCTAAACAACTTAAAATAATAATATAAAACTATTAAAATGAATTAAAAATAAAACAATAATAAAAAATATCATATAAAATATTTCAAATTAATTTTTATAAAAATTTTAGAACACATTTACTATTTAAAATTTAAAATTTGAAAAACACACAGAATTATTAAATAAAATTTATTTTGTGATATTTTATATAACTTTATATCTACTATATAATATAATATATATATAAATATTATATATATATATATTTTCAATAAAAACTATGCATAAAAACGGATCTGGATCGGATCCAGAGATCCGGAATTTCAAAACAATATATCCGGATCCGGATATGTACACTTCAGATATCTGATTTTCCGAGGGTATCCTGGATTGGATTTTTAATCTCGAATATTTTACCCACCCCTAAAAGTTATGGTTAACATAGTTACCGTTAACGTGGTGGTCTTGTCTTTTGATAAGCATGTTGCTCTCTCCTCTCTAAATGGCTTATCTCTTTGGATTTGTGTGTATTCATCGGTATCTGGTCATGTTACGATAAGATATAGCTTATTAATTTGTTACTGTTCTGCCTTGTGTACTATTATTACTTTATTAGACAGTTCCCATTCCCGTGATTACAATAGTTAGTTGACTTAGATTATATATAATGGGTGTTGAAAATAAAATTAACTGTTGAATTGTTTTAATGGGAGTGTTAAGAAAGATGTTGAATCTAAAGTGGATTAAATGGTGTTGAATAACTATAACATGTTGAATCCTAAAAGAATGAGAGAAACAATGTCAGATGGGGCATTCTCATTGAACTTTGAGATTGGTGGTTGAATAAGAAAGAGGTTGTGACACATCTTGTGTTGTAATTGGTTTCTGAAATTTTTGACATTTTTTTTTTATCTTAATTATTTGAAGTCAATTATTTCTTTGCAAATTAATTATTTTTTTAATTTTTCTTATCAAAAATTATTATTTATTATACTCTATAAATAACGATTTGTTTCATTTGATTTGGATACAGAAAAATGTATTTTACTATAATTATTCTATTAGCCTCTAATAAATTATTGTTTATAACTTTAGACATATTTTTATATGAAATTGATCTTAACATCTTTTTCTATTAGCTTTAAACACATTATTTAAAAAAAAAATATTTAACTCTTCATTATTTTAATTTAATTTTAATCATTAATTATAATTAATAAGCAATCACAAAACAAAAACATAAAAGAAAATAAGAATATGAAATAAAAATAGTGGGGTAAGGTGTTGAATTTTAATAAACAAAACTAAAAGTTGAATGAGTATTGAATTATTAGATGGAAGAAAAAAAAATAATGGTGGAAGATTAAAAAGTAAAAAGTATGGTGCTGAGTTAAATAAGTATGGTGCTGAGTTAAATAAGTAAAAAAAAACCATTGTACATAGTCTTACAATAAGTTAAGGTGTTTACTCTGGAATAATAAATTTGTTAAGAGTGTAAATATGCTCGTTAAATCTTGATGATTAATTGGTTACCTTCGGTTCAAGTTACATTTTTGCAAACACCATGTTTCAACTATGTCTTCTGATTACAATCTACTATTATTTTTTTAACAGTGCAAGGGTTATGCGAGCCTCTCTTGAATTTAGCCTCTGGAAGTAAACAAGCTATATATAGCATGTGTGCTACGCTACGTATTTGTCACAATGAAGGTGTTCGTCCGACAGTGGTAGATAAGCTGTGGTAATTAGTTCTTCATCATATTTAATTTTCTGCCGTATAAAATATATTTTATTTGATCAAAATGAATAACTACATGTGGCAATGGAACATCGATCATAGAAGATATTATTGTGGAGAACCTCTGTTGGTCCCAGATTTAGAGCTCTCTCTCAAGAACAATTCGACACAGTTTTTGGCAATTAAGATTGCCTATTTTTTTGGCTTTTCATTTCTTTAATAGACACTTACAACTGAAAGTAATGGAGGCGTAGCTCCTAAACAAAGGGAATGTGGAGAGTGGAAGAAGTTGGTTCCTACAGAACAGGAAGACCAATTCTTTTTATTGACTCACAAACTTTGAAAGACATAAACGAAATTAAAAGAGAACCGGTCAACGGATGTATCGCCGGTTTGGGACTCTGGTTCGAGTGGATTGTCGGATTGTCGGTTCTGTTCCTTGTACTCCATCAACCTCAGCCAATGGACTGGTAGCTAGATAAGGTTGGCTTGGAGTAACCTCTCTCACACTTTTAGTTGAGTTTTGTTATAATTCATCACTTTATTCCAACGATATATATTTATTTACTTAAGTTTCCATCTATTTTCTTCTTCTGAGAATCTTTATCCCGAAGGCGTTTTTGTTATGACAGAAGGAGTTGTGTCGTTCGTAGTTCAGAAGCTTTGGGATCTCCTAACTAAAGAATCAGAGCGATTGCAGGGAATAGATGATCAACTTGATGGACTAAAGCATCAGCTGCGAATGTTAATATCGTTGTTGAAAGATGCAGATGCCAAGAAACATGAAAGTGCAAGGGTGCGAACCTTCTTGGAAGATGTCAAAGACATTGTTTATGATGCTGCATATATAATTGAACAAGGTATCAAGAAACATGTATGAAGACTTGCTTGCTTCTTAACGGATCGCCGCAAATTTGCTTTAGATATCAAAGGCATCACTAAGAGGATCTCTAAAGTGATTGGGGGGGATGCAGAGTTTAGGGATACAAGAGATCATCGATGGTGGCCGTTCGCTGTCTATTCAAAAAAGACAAAGAGAGCAAAGGGAGATCCGACAAACGTTTGCTAATAGGGGTGGAGCATAGTGTTGAAAAATTGGTTAGTCAATTAGTGGAGAATGATAACATTCAAGTGGTTTCTATATCTGGGATGGGCGGTATTGGTAAAACCACTCTAGCAAGACAAGTCTTTCATCATAACATTATCAGACGTCATTTTGATGGATTCGTGTGGGTAACAGTTTACACAAAAGCATGTCTGGCAGAGGATCGTGCAAGAACTTCAGCCACATGATGGAGAGATTTTACAGATGGATGAAAATACACTCCATGGTAAAATCTTACAGTTGTTGGAAACCGGTAGATATTTGGTTATTTAAATTTTACAAGTGATTGTAAAAGATGCAGTAAAACCTCTATAAATTAATAACATTGGAACAAACATATTTTATAATGTTTTATTAATTTCTCGTTTATTAATTTATAAAAATGATATTTGGGTCAAACTATCAATTTATGACTAGAGAAAATTATTGATTTATCCATGTATTAATTTAGGATTCGTGTATTAATTTATAGTGGTTTCACTCTAGTAAGACTACCACATTGGTCATAAATGCCTTTTATTATTCACTTCAACATGAACAAATAAATATTTTGCAGGGTGGAAGATGATACTTACCTCTC
The DNA here is from genome assembly GCA_014578085.1 of Cardamine resedifolia. NCBI lineage: Eukaryota > Viridiplantae > Streptophyta > Magnoliopsida > Brassicales > Brassicaceae > Cardamine > Cardamine resedifolia. The sequence goes on along the minus strand of VBRH01001043.1, from coordinate 16,476 downwards.
GTAATGAAAGTGTTGGGTTACATGTAGATCCAACATGTTTTTCGTTTAGATCAAGAATCCTTACTCCCAAAGAAAGTTGGAAGCTATGCGAGAGGATAGTATTCCCTAGGAAAGACGATATTGGTACACTTTCAGACATAAGATTAAAAACACAAATCTTGTGAATTTTCTTTTGCGGCTCACATCTTGTGATGTTGTGCAGAACTAAGGCTTGATGAAGAAATGGAAGCCATGGGGAAAAAATGGTCACATATTGTGAGGTCTACCGTTAGTTGTAAGGTGTTGGGAGGCATATTAGCTAAGAAACATTCAGTTCCCGAGTGGAAAAGAGTATATAAAAATATTGGAGCTCAGATCGTAGGAACATTTGGCATAGATGACAAACATCTCAATTCAGTTTACCGAGTATTGTCTCTGAGCTATGAAGATTTGCCAATGCATTTAAAGCATTGCTTCCTTTACTTATCCCATTTCCCCGAAGATTAAAAGATAACCAAGGAGGACTTATTCAATTATTGGGCTGCAGATGGAATAATAACATCATTTTACGATAGATCAACCATCCGATATAGTGGAGAAGACTATCTTGAAGAAAACTATTTGAACTCAAGATATGAATATTGTCAAATGCATGACATGATGAGAGAAGTATGTTTATCTAAATCCAAAGAAGACAACTTCCTACAAATTATCAAAGTCCCTACTTCCACCTCTACCATCAATGCTCAATCTCCTAAAGGATCTTGCAGACTCGCCGTACATAGTGGCGATGCCCTTTATCATTTAATGGGACATAAAAACAATAAAAAGATTAGATCTCTTTTGGTTTTGGGACTCGAGGAAGTCTATTGGATACAGTCAGCTTCAGGCTTCCAAAGTTTACCATTGCTCCGGGTGTTAGATCTTTCTAAGGTAAAGTTTGTAGGAGGAAAGTTACCTTCCAGCATTGGAGAGCTCATCCACTTAAGATACTTGAGCTTAGAGGAGGCTGAGATATCTCATTTCCCTTCTTCTCTACGGAACTTAAAGCGTCTTCTTTATTTGAACTTATGTATTGATTCAGGGAACTGATTCATGTGCCAAATGTTTTGAAAGAGATGTTAGAGTTGAGGTTCCTTTCCTTACCTCAATCACTGGATGATAAAACAGAGTTGGAATTGGATGGTCTAGTGAACTTGGAGTCCTTGTGGTCTTTCTGGGTGTAAGCTTGAGTGAAAGCTGTACTTTTAAAACTCTTATCTTCATCTCTCTGTGAATTGATGAACCTCGAGGGGCTCTATTTATATGTTCCTCGAGGGAAAATCTATTCGGCTTATTTTGTGGAAGAATTGGTTCTGAATTTTATTCATCTAAAGGAGACAGTGTTGGGAATGCATATGCCAAGATTTCCTGATAAACTTCGATTCCCTCCCCACCTTACGCACATATCTTTATATTCTTGCCTTATGAAGGAAGATCCAATGCCGATTCTAGAAAATCTGCTTCATCTAAAGTCGGTTCTATTATTATCTCGTGCTTTCATTGGGAGGAGAATAGTTTGCTCAAAAGATGGATTTTCTCAATTATCTGCTCTAGAAATATCCGAAGAATTTGAGTTGGAAGAGTGGATAGTAGAAGAAGGGTCAATGCCATGTCTTCGTACTTTGACAATACATAATTGCGAAAAGTTGACGAAACTTCCTGATGGACTCAAGTACATAACATCCTTAAAGGAAGTGAAGATAGAAGGAATGAAGAGGGAGTGGAAGGAGAAACTGGTATCAGGTGGACAAGAGTACTTCAAATTCCAACATATTCCCAGTGTTCTATTTCTCAACAGTGGCCAAGATTAATGAGGGTAAACAGTATAAGGTAATCCACTTTGTTCATTTGTTGGTTTTACATTCTATTTGGATTTGTTTGAAAATCATGTGGACGGTCTCAACTATTATACATTTTTCTAAAATAGAATGCAAGAAAGAATAAACACGCTAAGCCAAATTCTCATGTATGGATTCCCCAAAATCACGTGGTAAGTAACCGTAAGAAGAGAATATGATTCACAGTCACCACAACAACAACAGAAAGGACTCAAGGTAAGTAACCATAAAAAGAGTCTGAGTCTTAGATTTTCCGAAAGAAATGCGCTTTAAGATTTTTCTTCTGTCTTTGGCAAGAGTATGCTTAATCGTCTGATCAACGGGTGTGTGGAGAAATGTTTTCACGAACGATCTTTGGAATTGGTTGAGGAATACAGATTACGTTGGCAGTCGTGTTGTTTTTTCCGCTTGGCTAAGTCTTAGAGCTCTTGCTTTCACTGATCATTATCGAGTTTTATTGTAAAATTTGGATTTTTTGTTCTTTGTCAAAAGAGTTATAACACAAATGTATAAAATTGCTTTCACTGATCATTATCCTCTAAGTGATGCCTTCGATATCTGAAGCAAATTTGCGGTGATCCATTAAGATCCATTAAGGATCTCCCTCTGCTCCCTTTACCTTTCTTGCAGAGACCCCGCACGGTTCTGCTTTTCTTTTGCATAATCTATTTGTTTGGGGCGTAATTTTCTTTGTTTTCCTTTTGAGATTTTAACAAAATTAGATTTGAACTTAATATTGTATTTGCATCAATAAAATATGTTGGATTTTCAATAATACCCCAAATTTTGTGAGATTTTCTTAAATGGTGATAGGCTGAGTTTTGGTTTTGCTCTTTCGCCACCTTTTCTTAACTGAGTGTTGATTTGCCTATGCAAAACAAAATTGAACCAAGACATTCGGAACTGAAAAAGTGAAGTGGATGAAGATCCAGTGTCCCTTAAGCCATTGTCCTTCTAGTAAAGGGATATGCATCAGTGGAGTTTTGTATTCCTTAGCTAGACAAACTGATGAAACAGCTTTAATTTTGTGATAAATCAGCACTAGGTTTATGATGAAAACATATATAAACTTTCCAAAGTGAGTGAAGCAAACCAATTTCATCAGAAACTCAGACAAAGATCGAGCAAACTCACCAATCAAGAAAGCTTTGAAGCAGAAAATTACATAGTTTCTAATGTAGAAGATAAGAATTTTAGCATGTACCACATTCTCCTCTGCTTTACATACCATAATTTGTATCCTCTAAAGTGAACCCATAATAGAGTATTTGGAGCATATACAACACCATAAACCTTGAAGCCGAGCGAGACCAGAGTCTCCATCAATATCAACATGTTCACTTTTGTAGTAGTTGATGATCATCAATCGTATCTCCTATCATCTTTAAACCCAAGAAACATTAAAAAAAAAAAAAAGTTGAAGAAAAATAAGCAAAAGTTCAAGAAATTTCTATAACATTAAATAAACCTTAAGGCCAACCAAAGAAAAGGATGCTAATCCACCCGCCTAAGCGATATTAATTTGAAGCCCCATTGAAAGAAGTAATAACAATGAGATGAAAATAGTCAACAATTGGAAAATGTATATTAGAGTACAAGGATAGACTTCACCACATAGCTAACTTAAAGGTTTTGGTCCCGTTGGGTTCTCATATAAGACTCTGATTAATAAACGTATACCCACAGCTAATGTGTTATGTTTTCATACAAAAATTCTGTTACAAGAAGAAAAGATCTGCGAAGAAAATTAGAGAAAAAGAAGGAAAATGAGTTGTATTGATATTGAGAAATCTGTTACAATGAGAGAATGTATAAGGGATGTCTCTCTCCTCCCCCTTTTACAATGATCTCACAAAATATTCAATGCTCAATACTACTCTTATTTATACTCTCTCCCCTTTATTCCAGACAACCCATGTGCCTCTCAACGGATTGCTAATCACGTCATCCTCATTTCCTTAACTCTAGTTTATTTAATTATAATAGAGTTACCTCTTCTTGTTACCCAAGTTGATTTAGTCCCGGTTCTTCTTCCTTTGGTATTGGTAGAGAATGGGTGGATGGTTTACCTCATATGTATCAATACCCTCCCCTTTGAAACCAACCTTGTCCTCAAGGTTGAAATGAGGAAACAGATTTTTAATCTTATTCTTCCACTCCCACGAGCAGTCATACTCTGGTTGACCCTTCCATTGAACCAACACCTCCTCTTTTCCGTAATTTGAATTGAAACGAGTGTTCCTTATATTCTCAGGTTCTGCTGCTAAAATTGCTTCCTTTGTCAGCTGTGCTGGGACTGAAAGCGCTGTGATATGCTCCCCTATAGCCTTTTTCAACTGTGACACATGAAACGTGGGGTGTATCTTAGCATCCTGAGGTAGTTTTAACTTGTAGGCCACTTTGCCCACCTTGCTCTCCACCTGATAAGGTCCATAGAAGCGAGCAGAAAGTGTTTCATTAGCCCTTTTTGCTAAAGACTTCCTCCTGTATGGCCTCATCTTTAAGTAGACCATGTCCCCTTCTTTAAACTCAACCTCCTTTATATGATTATCTGCTTTCATTTTCATTTTCTGCTGCGCTGGTGGAGATGTTCCTTGAGTACTGCCAAGATCTGATCCCTCTCAATCAACCATGTTTCCAGTTCTGCATTGATAGTGGATCCATTCTCATACATTAGTAAGGCTGGAGGATCCCTCCCATATACCGCTTTGAATGGCGTCATCATAATGGCTGAGTGAAATTCCGTGTTATAGCTCAATTCTGCCCATGATAAGTATTTAGCCCACAGTCTTGGTTGATCTCCCGCAAAGCACCTTAAGTACGTTTCCAACCCCCTGTTGGTAACTTCTATTTGCCCATCAGATTAGGGGTGGTAAGCTGTACTGAAACATAGATTAGTGCCAGCTAGTTTAAATAACTCCTTCCAGAACAAGCTCATGAACACTTTGTCACGATCTGACACAATAGTCTTTGGGAACCCATGCAGTTTAACCAAATAGGCCCGCCACACTCACAACCGAAAAAGGTGTTTTAATCTGTAAAAATGAGCATATTTAGACAACCTGTCTACCACCACCAGAATTGAGTTTATACCTTCCAACTTTGGTAGACCTTCAATGAAATCCATACATATGTCTTCCCACACTTGAGAAGGTATTGGTAAGGGTTGTAGAAGTCCCCCTGGTGCGAGTGTTGAGTATTTTTGTCTCTGGCAAGTGGTACAAGCCGCCACGTGCTTCCGAATATCTGTCATCATTCCCGGCTAAAAGAACAACTCTCTAATTCATTTTTGTGTGTTTTAAGATTCCTCCATGGCCTCCCATCTTCCCATTGTGGTACTCCTGTAAAATAGTCTCGATTAGTTTAGAACTCTTCGGAATTACCAACTTTCCCTGTCTCAGAAGCCTCCCTTGCACCAGAGAGTACTCTTCCTGATTCTTGCCATTCTCTTGCAGCTCTTTTATGATTTGTTGCAAGTCCTGGTCCTGATCAACCTCTGTTCCAATTTCTTCCAACTGTATTGCAGCAGGAACCGAGAGAGCAAACAATATAGCTACGTCCCCTTTGCGTGATAGAGCATCTGCTGCTTTATTCTCCAAGCCTGGTTTATATTGGATATCAAAGTCAAATCCCAGCAGATTAGTAAGCCACTTCTGATATTCCATGTTGATTTCTCATTGCTCTAGCAAAAATTTGAGGCTCTTTTGATCTGTTTTAACCAAGAACTTCCTTCCCAATAAGTAATGGCGCCACTTCTGAATCGCAAATACAATTGCCATAAGTTCCCTTTCATAAACCGACTTCATTCTCTGTCTCTCGGTCAATGTCTGACTGAAAAAGCTTACAGGTTTCTTCAGTCAGACATTAGAACCTCCCCCAATCCGGTCCGTGATGCATCAGATTCCACATCAAATAGTGCATCAAAATCAGGAAATGCCAGCACTGGTACAGTTGACATGGCCCGTTTGAGCTGCTCAAAGGATGTTGTAGCTTCCTTACTCCATTGAAAATTGTTCTTCTTCAGCAAATTTGTTAAGGGCCTAGCAATGTCTCCATAGCCTCTCACAAACCTTCGATAATAGCCAGTTAACCCCAAGAAACCTCTCAGTTCCTTGATGTTACTTGGAATAGGCCAATCTGCCATGGCCTCAATTTTCTGTGGATCTGCTGATACTCTTTTCGATGAGATCACATGGCCCAAGTACTCCACCTGTCTGCGCCCAAATTGGCATTTTTTTCTGTTAGCAAATAATTCTTGTTGTTGCAAGATTTTGAGTACCTGTCGCAATTGTCCCTCATGCTCAGACTCGTTCTTGCTATAAACCAGTATGTCATCAAAGAACACCAACACAAACTTCCGCAGGAAAGGTCTAAACACCTCATTCATCAAAGACTGAAAAGTGGCTGGGGCATTAGTCAGCCCAAATGGCATTACCCTAAATTCGTAATGGCCGTCATGGGGACAAAACGCGGTCTTAGGTACATCCTCCATCTTGACTCTAATTTGGTGGTAACCCGAACGCAGATCCAGCTTTGAGAACACTTTAGCTCCTCGCAACTCGTCCAGAAGCTGTTCTATCATTGGTATCGGATAGCTGTCGGCTATAGTGGCTTTATTCAATGCCCTGTAATCAACACAAAATCTCCAGCTTCCGTCTTTCTTCTTAACCAGTAATACCAGACTTGAGAACGGGCTATTACTTTCCCTGATGATTTCTGCGGCTATCATTATCTTCACCTGCCTCTCAATTTTGGCTTTCTGAGCTTGTGGGTATCGGAACGGCCTGACACTGATCGGCTCCGCCCCTGTTTTAAGGGCAATGGCGTGCTCCCTTCCTCTTGATGGAGGTAATCCCTGAGGCTCATTGAACACGTTAGCATATTCTGCTAACACTCCTTCTAATTCTAGTAGGACCTTTTTTTCTTCCCCTATTTCTGCCATCTGTAATGCTCCATATTCAACTAATACCCCCTCGCCATCATCTTTTAGGGCCTTCCACAACGCCTTAAGCAAGACCGGACTATTACAGAGGCTAGAGTCCCCTTGCAGTGTCACTGGAACCCCCTTGTCTTTGAATCGCATCCTCTGTTCTTTCCAATTTACCTTGACGTCTCCCAACGTCTCCAGCCATTGCACCCCAAGTATGACATCTGCGTTTCCCAGCTTCAAGGGCAATAAGCTCAAAACCGCCAAGTAATTCTGCATCAACAACTGCACCTCCTTACATACTCCTGCTCCTTTCACCGCCATTCCCGTACCCATAATTACTCCATATCCCTAGGTAACCACCGTCGTCAGCCCCAACTTCTCGATTACTTGATGAGAGATTAAGCTGTGTGACGCTCCACTGTCGATCAACACAATCAAGTCCATATTGCGGATTGTTCCCCGTAATTTCATGGTTTTGGGAGAGGATAATCCTACTACGGAGTTGAACGACAGCTCTGCCAGCTCAGATACGATCGGTGTCTGTTCTTCTTCAACGACATCGTCTTCCTCATCGAAGTCGTATTCTACTCCATCCTCGCCTACGATTAAGACCTGTAACTCCTTATATCTACACTGATGTCCGGCGTGATATCTCCCATCACACTTAAAACACAGACCTTTCGCTCTTTTCTCCCTGATCTCCATCTCTGAGAGTTTTCGAAACGGTGAGCTTTAGTTGGTGACGTGTCTATTCTGGAAATTTAGGGATTTGTTTTCCCCTTCTCTAGATGACATCGTCATGTTGCTGCTAAACGGGCTTGATTTGGGCCTGCTTGAATTTGACCCCCATTGGTCCCCACCCGAAACACGTGCCATCGATCGCTCGCCACTGTATCGATAGTTTCGTTCTCCTCCTCCCGAGATATTTCTCGATGGTGGTTCGTCCTGCTCCACCCAATCTTCCACCTTCCGAGCCGCACTCATCATTTTCTTCAGGGATTTGGCTTCGAGCATTTTCACCCCGGCTCTCGTTTTGGATTTTAGTCCATTCATGAATGCCAGCTCCAACATCGCTTCGGTGACTTCTGGTGCGTTAGCAGCCAAAGTGATAAAATCCTTACAATACTTCGCCGATGATTCCTCCTGTCTCAATCTTATAAGTCTTTCCCCAGGAGTCGAATCCTGTGTAGATGAGAATTTTTCCAGTACTCGAGTTTTCATTTGTTCCCACCCTGTGAAAGGATTACGATCCCGTTCCCAACGATACCATACCAGAGCCTCATCGTCAAAGCACATCTTTACCGCTTGGAGTTTCTCTTCCTTGGTGAACTCGTTTAGCTCAAAATATTGGTCTACACGCACCACCCAACTGTCAGCGTTTTCTCCATTAAATAACGGTATCTCCAGTTTTCGTGATACCGAGATTCTTCTTTCCTCTGCCTCGGTTCTGAACAACGACGTTTGCTCCTTCATCATCGCCTCCCTGTGTCCAAACCTACCCTCTTCATTTCTTGTCGTCTGAGGGGTACGATCGATGGTGTTGTTGGATTTTCCGGTGACAGAAGACTGTCGCTCTTCCCCTTGTGCGATCGTCTTCTCCCAACGTTCATCCATCTTGTTGAGCTTCAGCATCATCATCTCCAGCATCTTCTCAAAAGCCGACATCTTTCCCAGGTCTTGTTCTCGTTCCCTCTGAAGGTTCTCTACCTTTTTGAGTAACGTCCGAGTGTCCATCGCGTTTTCTGCTTTATTAGGCGGCATCTCCACAAGATCTCACCGCTCTGATACCAAGTTTGTTACGAGAAGAAAAGATCTGCGAAGGAAATTAGAGAAAAAGAAGGAAAATGAGTTTTATTGATATTGAGAAATCTGTTACAATGAGAGAATGTATAAGAGATGTCTCTCTCCTCCCTCTTTTACAATGATCTCACAAGATATTCAATGCTCAATACTACTCCTCTTATTTATACTCCCTCCCCTTTATTCCAGACAACCCATGTGCCTCTCAACGGATTGCTAATCACATCATCCTCATTTCCTTAACTCTAGTTTATTTAACTATAATAGAGTGACCCCTTCTTGTTACCCAAGTTGATTTAGTCCCGGTTCTTCTTCCTTTGGTATTGGTAGAGAATGGGTGGATGGTTTGCCTCGTATGTATCAGATTCTTATAGTTAAAGTCGTCTTAGGAATTTCATATATGGAACGTGGACAGCTATTTTCAATAAAAGCAGCATATGCAGAGTCAAAAATAATAATATAGAACCATTGGCTTTGGCAAAATCAACTAGTTGTTTTGTGGATGCTACATAACCAGTAGAGTTAGTAGGAGAATATAAGAAGATGACAACAGTCCTTGGAGTCGTAGCAACTATTGTTAGTAAATGACCAATTATCACACTTGAATCTATGTATATTTGAATCCCATAAAAGAAGCAGCGTAAGAGGCAAACAAAACAACTTCTTAGCATACGTAATACCGAGTGACGATGTAAACATGAAACATTACCCAGAAAGGTAGGATCCTGCACATAAATTGTTACACACTAGAGCCTAGGACTAGGAGTAGCTGAAGATTTGAAACTCAAATCAGCATAATGTCAAAAGAATGTGTCAAGTAGTAAAAACTATTCCTTACCTATATTTTGTTTAGAAAGTGAAAATAAAATAAAATATGCAACTCTTTAATTTGATCAATAAGATTTTCTTAGAGCTTCGCTAACTCTTTATACAATATAAGCACCCAAGAGTCTCCTCTAGAAGACTGAGTTGAAGAGAATACAGAGTTTCAGGCTCTGAAACTCAAGTAGGAGTTTGTTACACACCAATACACTAGTTGGATAACCTTCTTATGACTTTATACTCCTTAGACATCCAGAGGCTCCTCACTTGTACTCCTATGACTTTATTTTATCTGTATGTATAATTGTATGACAATTCTGCTTTCTCTCTTTACAGGTACATAGCGCTCCCACCTTTGTATTTGAAGACCTCTTCTTCATGAAGTATGCTTTTAAGGGCCTATCAGTTTAGTTATAGAATACAAATGAAAAGTCTTCTTCCGATGATAATAATTATTAAGAAAAAAATTGGCAAGTTAGGTAGTTTTTAATTTTGAAAATTGAGGATTATGTAGTTTGGAAAAAATGTGTCGCATCTAATTTAATATTCTGTGATATAAAATATATTTTATTAATCAAAAAAAAATTAGAGATGGCAATCGATCATTAATTAAGATATATTGTTGTTGAGAAGTAGCATGAAAACCGGAAAAGATATCCAGAAACTATTTTAAAAAAAAAATTAAAAAACAGGTGTTGGAACTGTTGGAACTCGATTTTTGACAAAGTGGTTTTAGCCATTTTCCGGTGGATTTTCCAGATGAAGATGTTCACTGGAATGACCGGACCTTGGACATGATGTAATCGTAGCCACGAACACTACATGATAGTGTATTGGAATGTCAAAATCGAAGTTCGTTTGAATGCGAAATGGAGCTCCGAAGTAGCTAGCTTGACTAAGGATAAAATGTCGCACTTCAGAATTTAGAGAAACTCAAACCGCATGTGTGCCGAGTCATGTTGGATGTGGGTTATGAAATTTGGAATTTGAATAATGGGCTTACAACGCATATGATTATTCTTTTTGTCCAAATTCATTTTGTTGATTAATTCAACAAATATCTCTTTGTAATTGATTGAAATTTTGTAACAACAAAATCAGTCATGACATTAAGGTGAGAATGAATTCTCATAATTTTGTCATTAACAAGAGATCTTCATCTTTAATGCTCAAAGAAAAACGGATGGATCTTTGACTATATTAGGTCTTGGCTTCATCTTCTCATTTTAAGCATGAACACACAAGAGAACATAACAATCCTCTTTATGTCTCTTCTCTCTATTTTTTCTGAGTTTTGACAGTACACACATCACTAGCGTTCCTTAGGCTTTTGATTTTGAGTGCTGCTAATCAAATGATAATGCGGATGTATCCTGGGATTCTGCTTGCATAAAACCGTCACACTACGGACAATTAAAGAATTAACGAAAGTTTTAATTAACCCGCACCTTGTTTGTTTCTGTGTTCTTAGCATGTATTTTCTCCTCTAGTTTCAAACAGAACTGAAACTTGGTCTTAGTATTGAGCCTGTTTGCACAAGAGTTGGAGACTTAGCGTTCTTTTATGCTTGAGGTTTGAGACTCAATGGTTTTCTAATAAAATGTATAAAAATTTGGGTAAGAATAAGGATTAGGTCCATTCTCCAAGTGTCTGTGAGAATAGTTTCAACAGACCATTTAACTTTGTCTTTACCTAAAAAAACAAACCATTTACTTTTACTTGAAATCACAACCTGTTTAACTCTTATTATGAATTATTGAAGCCAATTTAGTCCAATGTTAATTTTAATATGGTTAAGTGGATTCATTTTTTGATTATTGGAGCCAATGTACTTCTCACAATGAAGGTGTTGGTCCGACAGAGGTAATAGTTCTTCATGTGCCAGACTTTTTTTGAAAATATCTTCATAGTCAAGCCATAGTTGAACCAAGACGAGCAAAACTGATGTACAATAAACGGATTAATCTCATCTCTGAAACTTTTGGGCAAAACATGTATTTTCTCAGGGAAACAAACACATAGACAAGTCTGAGAGTAAGATTCCTTGTTGAAAATTTACGGGCTTGTAGCAAGTTTGTTGAAGGCGGCATGAACTCTCTCTTCCGTAAACATTCTGTGGTTTTCATAGAAATCTAATATCTCCATTGCGATATTCTTCACCTGCCAAAGTTCAATACATACCTCATTAATGATTAAACAAGGCCTATATATTGGAAATACATTATGACCAAAGTGTACAATTCAAAGCATTCCTAGTTCTAGTACCAACAGAGCTCAGAACAATGACTTACAATGTTCATGTCCACAGAAAGCTCTTCAAACCATGTCCTTATGTCTTTCTCTTTGTGTACCGAAGCAATGTAAATGCAAGCGAGTGTGATGAGAAAAGGCGGATGTATAAGGATTAAGTCCATTCTGTAAGTGTCGTTGACAAGACCCCTATAGTTTGCCACACAAAACTTTAGTATCAAGAGACCATTTACTTTATCTTGCAAATCAAAACCTGTTTAACTATGAGATTTGTCAAATGCTGTTTAACTGTTCTAAGCAGGAATGTAATAGGATTCTTGATTACTACAACACGTCATTCCCAAGCTTAATCAAGTTTTATACTTACCAAGTTAAATGGGTCATACTTGTGTCATTGATTCCAGAATCCTGCAAGAACCTGTATGTAAAGCAAGAAGACAAATTAAAAGATGTATAATTGCAAATAGATTTTGATGTCGACACACATAAGATCCCAAGCCAAAGACTTTACTCAGGCAGAGATCGGTATGGGTGGAATACAACAAGATAGAAGTTCAATGCTTCCAAGATCTTCATCTCCATTTCCAGAATATCTTTAATCTCATATCTAAACTTTTCATCAGTATCTACAGAGTGAGTGAAGCAAACAAAATTTCATCAGAAACTCAGACAAAGCTCGGGCAAATTCCCCCAATCAAGAAAGCTTTGAAGCAGAAAATTACACAGTTTTCTAATGTAGAAGACAAGAATTTTGGCATGCACTACACTCTCCTCTGCTTTACAAGCCAAATACAAGCAAGTAGGAGCAACAAGCCGAGGCTCGTATTCCGTCAAACTCTTTCTGTCAAATAACAACAACAGCACACCATAAAAACCAAATAACCGAGCCTCAAGCAATCGAATTATTATAAGCTAGACCATTCATACCTTGTGTAAACACGACGCATATAGGTCACAGCAGTAGCAACAACTCTGAAATCATCATATTAATGCTTAATCAGTCAGCATTATGCAAATGATGATTACACATTTCATAAAGACTAACAAAGACTTCACCTTTGCCTAATCTTAATGTTTTGTGCCAATTTCGATATATCTGAAACCAAACAAACAACAAGAACCCATAAATGTGAATGTAAAAAACAAGATTAAAACCTCAAAATCAGAACAAGATTCAAGATAAAGATGATTCAATTATAGATATTTTAGAAATTTAACAAAGGCAATATTAGTAAGAATTAAAACATACAATTAGACATATGAAGCTTAATGAGTCTGAAATCTTCAACAGAGATGCCTCTCTGAGCATCAAGAGGATGAACAACATTAACCTCTTCTGGGTCTTTAAGCTCTTTGCTGTACGAAGAAACCCAAAAAATAAAATTAGAAAATCAGAAATTGAATGAATGATTATGAGATCTGTAATCGTTGATTGAAACTTACTAGTGCGACGAAGTCCAGAAATTGGAAGCCATAGCTTCTTTGATCTTTCAATTTCAAATACAAAAAAAAATGGCCTTTTGCTTTTTGTTTATTTTATGGTCGAGAAATGAGTATCATAAAGCCAGGGGATCAATATGCATTCGTTATAATACTGAATTTCTTTTCTCTTTTCTTTTAAATCCAAAAGATATCAAATTACTAAAAACTCTTAGAATTATAAAATATATACAAAGAAAATAAAATCTGATTTCATAACTTAATATAGGCATGACGACGGTTACGGTTATTAAAGTTATGGGTTAATTAACAACCGGTTATTGTTATAATTTTTCTTTAATTTTAACCTTAACAATTTAAAAGACGATTAAAACGGTTACGGTTAAAACAGTTACGATTATATACGGTTACGATTAAATACAATAAAATTATTTAATGATTAAAATAAAGATTAATATTAGTAACATTTTCAGTTTTAAAATTTATGGTTAAGATTAATTATATATTCATTTTGTTATATTTTTAAAACGGTTACCTTTATAATTTTAAGGTTATAACTATGCGGTTAACCAACGATTTTATACGATTACGGTTAATTTACGGTTACGGTTAATAATTTACGCTTAACCATAACTAATCTATTTTTACAGTTAACGGTTACAGTTTTTAACTATTTTATATGGTACAATCTGGTTACGGTTGAAAACGATCCGGTTACAATTCAAAATACGGTTATAGTTAAATTTAAGTAATACCAGTCAATTAACATCAAAATAATAAAAGTAAAACAAAAAATACTTGAAGTCCAACCCAAAATCAAAAGAAAAACAAATTTAAAAGAAAATTTTAAAAATCAACCGTGATTGTCACTTTTCACCTTTTCTCTATTTAACAATTGCTCTTCTCTTCTCCTTTTTCATCCAAATCATTCTTCATTTTTATTTCTTCTTTATTTTTCTATTTTGGTGAATCGTCCAAAAATTGGTAGTTCTCTTCTTCTTTCTCCGTCTTCACGCGTTTCCATTTGTCGCCTCTATCTCTTGTAGAAAATCTTCAGTTCTTCACACGTCGCCTCTTCCGCAAATCCTCTTATTCGGGTGCTATTTTGGCATTCAACCACCGGCTTTTGTAAAATGTCGTTCAACCACTAGTTTTTGTCTGTAAGGTTTACATAAATCTATTAATTAGGGTTATACAATTGTAAATTAGGATCTATTAGTTATGGTTTATGTCGTCTCTGAAAAATCTAGGGTTACAGAAATCGGGTTTTGAAGTTAATTGGTATGAAGTTAAATTTTAGACTTCCTATTGAATATTGTGTATGGGAATAGGACTGAATGTGGTGTTTCATCTTCACAATGCATGTATGACTCGAATAAAAAAAATCATGAATATTGAGACATTCTTTCGTGGAAGAGGTTCTAAGAAGAAGAGCAAAAAAATAGCGCTTTTGAACCTCAACCTGACCCGATGAAGAAACTACAAAGATGAAAAATGTGTGCTAAGAAGCAATGTCAACGCGAACCAAAGAGGAAGATCGAACAGTCAAAGTTCCAAAAATCTCCTTATACAAAAGGGAAGAAGAAAGGGAATAAGCATAAGAAGGTTTAAATACTTTCTAGTTGAATGTTGAACTTATATTTGGTTTTGGTGTTTGGTTAAATGTGGAACTCATAGGTCTGACTTCTAGGCCACTTAGGTACAACTATGACCATTTTTTACAACTAGTATTACTCGATATAACTACATGGAATTTTCCTTATAAATGTTTAATCACAATTAGATTTAAACATGAACTAATAAGATAAAATTGGAAAAAGGTCGATTGTAGGAATCTATCCCCACTATACCAGTTCAAACAGGATCTCCCTGAACTTGTTGCCTCTTCATTCTCCAACCCCGAAAGTTTAAAAATTCACTAAACATCACGATCTTTTAAATTCCCCATAATTACAGAAATCCAATTGAAATCACGATTTCGATCACTAAACCGTGATTTCGCGTTTCACTGTACCGCGTTTAGCCCAGATCTGGATTTTATTTTTCCGTGTTTTCCCATTCTTTTTCCTTTTCCGACTCTTTCTTTCCTCACTCTCCACAGATCCATCACTAAAAGAAAATAGAGGATTTGATTTTGCGGGTTGTGGATTATCCTCATAAATCCGGATCTTGGCTAAACGCGGTACAGTGAAACACAAAATCACAGTTTAGTGATCGAAATCGTGATTTCAATTGGATTTGTGTAATTATGGAGAATTTAAAAGATCGTGATGTTTAGTAAAGTTTTGAAACTTTATGGGTTAGAGAATGAAGAGACAACAAGTTCAAGGGGATCATGTTTGAACTGGTATAATGGGGTGAATTCCTACAGTCAACCCTTGGAAAAATGGTAGTTTTTAAGTTTATAATTTGGTGATGTGTATTTTATTTGAGTAGTTTCATATTTAGGTAGTTTTTAGATTTAAAGAACCGTAGTTACCCTTTACTTTATTAATTATTTACAATTTTGCCATTATACATTAAAAAAATAAAATAACTCAAAATTTAAATTTATCTCTCTCATTTCTTCTTCTTTATTTTTCTTTTTCATTTTTTTCTCTCTTTAACAACTATTTTTACTCTCTCCTTTCTTTTCTCTCTCTTATGCAACTATTACACCTATATATATATATATATATTATCTTATATATGTGTACACCATCTTATATATGTGTACACTATATATATAGTACTTTTGAAACAACCGCATTTTATTTATTTATTATTATTTAATAATATTTTCATAAATATTATTAAACAAAATCAACGACCGCGATTTATTATATACCAATAAATTCGCAATCGACTAAACTCTAAACATAATTATTAAACAACGACAATACAGTTTAAAACCAAAAACTGCAAAATAAACCCGAGTCTTAATCATCCCCTCCTCACTGCCTGGATCTCACGATCACACTTTATCTTTACCTGCATCGACAACAGTGATGCATCAGCGTTTGAAAAACCAAACACTGAGTGAAACAATCCTCCCGTACTAACATGGATTTAAAACACGAGAAATAATACAGTACCAAAAATATATAATTCATACCATTATCCAATCAATAACATGTCATGACTCTCATCCAATGGTCTACCCAGAAAAACATATTAATCTACTCACTATTCCTAAATTAATCATACGGTCCTGCACTCACCTCGATCACGCACAGAAATTCCCGACACCACGCGAGATGAATAACCTTTATAAATTCCGAACGCAACCTAGAAAATTAAAATAAAAGTTAATTAAAATTTAATTAACTACTAATTATTACTAATTAACTTCTACTTTTCGTAATTTTTCACTTCTACCCACCGGCCAACCAACTC
>VBRH01001042.1:0-24082 GCA_014578085.1 Cardamine resedifolia | reverse complement strand
GCTCCAAGCTCCTCAGGTTCAAGATGCGGTTTAGCTCCAAGCTTCAAGCTATCCAAGTTCACATCATCCGCCTTGCAGAAAAATAAGTTGTCGTCCGCGAAGAGAAGATGGGAAATGGGTGGACTCGCATTTGAATTTTGGAGACCTTGAATTCGCCCAAACCATTCTGCATTCTTCAGTTAGGGTGTGAATCCTTCCGTACAAATGATGAAAAGATATGGAGATAGAGGATCACCTTGTCAAATAAAGTGGTGATGGCTTTATGCTCCCCTTCCCTTCGCCATTAATCAAGACTTGGTAGGTGACTGATCGAACACAAAACATTATCATGTTCGTCCATCTAGGCGAAAACCCAAGCTTTCCCATCAAGGCTTGAAGGAAATCCCATTCAACACGATCATATGCTTTACTCATATCGGTTTTGATGGCCATAAACTTCTTCCTGCAAGCATGATTGGATCTCAAAGCATGGAAATTCTCTTGGGCGATGAGTATATTGTCTGTTATTAGCCGACCTGAAACAAAGGCTGACTGGGTTTCTGAAATGGATTTCGGCAAGATCTGTTTCAACCTATTAGAAAGGACCTTAGAAATCACCTTGTACACCACGTTGCATAAACTGATCGGTCTAAATTCTGCCATTTCTCTAGGTCTTTCTTTCTTTGGTATCAAACAAATATTTGTCTCATTAAGTCTTGGTCAAACTCACCAATCTCGAAGAAATGCTTAACCAACTTCACTAGATCTGCCCCTGTCAATTTCCAAAACTTTTGATACAAGAGAGCTGTTATACTATCTTGTCCCAGAGCTTTTTCCGGATTCATTTCAAAAACCGCCTTTTTACCTTTATCTCAGTAATCTCCCTAGTAAGCAAAGCATTCATATCCGTAGAAATAATCTCGGGAACATCAAGGAGTACTAAATCAAAAGAAGTTTGTGTCGAGGTTGTGAAAAGGTTAGAAAAATACTTTACCACCGTATGTTCTATCTCCTCTTCTTTTACAACTCACACACCTTCGGGATTAACCAGTCTCAAAATCCTATTTCGAGCTCGTCACTGTTTGTTGTTGCGTGGAAAACTTTGGTATTTTTATCCCCTTCTTTTAACCACATCGCCCTACTCTTTTGCTTCCAAAAAAGTTCCTCTTATCTAAATGCGTCACACAATTTCCACTTTAATTGTGTCAGCTCAGCTGTATCAACAACTTTATTAGTTAATTCTTCTATTAGTTTCTCCGTGTTAGACGTCACATTTTTTCGCCATGTGTTGATTGCTCGTCGACAAAGCTGGATACGCTTCGAGTTTTCTAAGGGTTGGGAGCCCCAGCTTGAGGTTACCGCTTCTTCAAAGCCCTCTTTACCAATCCACCTCTTATCGAACATAAAACTCCATTGCAACTTCTTATTTTTTGCTTGGATATGGGCAAGCATAGGTCGTTGATCCGAACCCCATATTTTAAGGTACTCCACATTCGTGTTGGAAAAAAGGGAATGCCAATCCTCATTCCCAAGTGCTCTATCTAGTCGACATTTGACTATACCGTTCCTTCCTAGCCATGAGAAGGAATTTCTTTTATAGGAGAAATCAATCAAGCCACAATTATAATTCATAGCATTAAGAGGTAAGAATGAATTATCTGATCTCTTTTTACCACCTTCCTTCTCATGGTGACCTTTAATCTCATTGAAATCACCAATTCAAAACCATGCTCCCGAGCGAGCGATTCCTATACGTTAAGCTCCCAAACAATTTTTTAGTATTTTACAACCGGATCACCATAAACAAACGTCATAAAAACTTTATTGCCATCCACAAATGTCTCAATGTCAATCAGACGATCATTAAAAAAATAAAAACTTAACAGGACACTTAGACGAATAAAAATGAGCAAGGCCGCCACTTAGACCATCGGGTTCAACTGTAAATAGATTTTCATATCCTAGTGTTTCCTGCATTTCTTCCAGAACTGGCCGATGATTCTTAGTTTCAGAAAGGAATAAGAAATCTGGGAGGAATTTTTTTCTCATCTCCCTAAGCCTGCGAATCGCCAAGTAAGTTCCCACTCCTTGACAATTCCATGCGATTGCTCTCATATATACGTACTGGGTGGTTTCTGGAGCCCCACCGAACCTGAAAGAGAGTTAGATTTCTTGCTTACTGCAGAAGGAAACACCTCATTGCGAGGGAGATTTAGACGAGACGCAATCGAAGACTTTTCTTTTGCTTTAAGATTAGAAATTTCAGAGCGTCTTTTTGGAGAGCCATTGATCTGAAGCGCGTTCCGTTTTTTTATGCCATGCCTGGAAAATCACGAGCTGTCCTTGATGATTTATTTTTCACGTCACTATCAATGCTTTCGGTGTAAAGACTTTGGAACATGTGGTTTTGGGTACTCAATTCTCTCCTTTGCCGGTATTCTAAGTGACGAAGGAGGACTTTTTGAAGCATTTGGCGTGATGGGCTGAGCTGCAAAACGAGTAGAAACAAAAGAAAAAGGGCATAACACATATGAAACTGTATGTTCCGAGCTAGGTTGCTCATCCTCCATCAAATCATCTTCATCTATCTCTTTTTGTGTCATACCTTGAATCGGTGTTTCCGTGCTCAGATTTTCACCCATCTTTGTTGATTGGGGAGATGATTCCTTTCGTTTGCCCACATGGGAAGCTTCGCCAAAGCCAGTGGGATTCGAATTTGATGTCGGAGATCTATCACTTTCCTTTGTTTCAGCTTGGGAAATATTTTCACCTGTAGCTGTGATTAGCTTTTCAGCACCAGATCCCAGAGATGGATTTTTTTTTTCGCGATAAAACACCTTCTCTCCCATCTGGTTTCTCCCTTCAAAACATCTTGTCTCGGAGCTTGACTCCTATCCTCAGTGTCATGCGAAGCCTTAAACTCATCTCTTCTAAGCAAAGTCTATGTTTCGTGAATCGTAGGGGCAAAAATTTGTCTCCTTTTCACGGGGATAGTAAGCTTGATAATCTCTGTGATAATTACCAGGCAGGCATCTATTCGGAGAAGTCTTCCTCACCTTTGAATCTCTTTGGCGGTACTCATCCTCTTCATGGTAACGTGGTGCTTCTGGTCTCCACATGCTCGTTGCCACTGATTCATCGTGACATCTTTTTCTTTGATCAGTTCTCTTATTTGTCAAAACTAAAAACTATATATGTGACTTTTCAAAGGAACTGACTAGTTAATAGGGAAAATATCCGTAACCCGAATCAGTAAATCCCTTTCGCACCGCTCGGAATAGCAACAACGACTACCCGCCGCAGTTGGCACTTGGCTTCTTCTTCCTTTATTTTATGGAGACACGGGGTGTATTGGATGGAGAATTTGGAGAGATTTGAGTTTTAATGACTTTTGAGATGATTTGGTTGAATTTTGGTGAATTAGAAATTTTGTTATTAAATTCTCTGAAATCTCACCTAAAACCTTAGGATTTTGATCTTTATATTTTTAAACTAAAAAATCCCCCGAAATCATAGCTCAAAGTTTTAAATCTAATTCTTTAAATATTTTCAATAAGAGTGGATTTGATTGTACATTTAAAAATCATTAATCCAATAACACTGAGTTTTAAAGATATTATAAAATTAATGTTTCAATAACACATGATTTATCATTTTAACTCAAATTTCTCCAAATACTCAATTTAATACCCCTTAGATGCTAACAATTTATACTTTGAAAGTATTATACTAGCACTTTAAATTAAACTATTTTTACTAATACTTAAACCTTGAAACTACTTCACGCATTTTTTCAAACGTAAAATTCACTACAAGAAAATTATCGGAAAACAAACGGAACAGAATTTCCGATTAAAAAAATTATGTCGAAAATCCGTTGAAATATATGTACGTTGATTAACCATTTTATAGCCTTTGAATTTTGAAAATTTCAACATAAAATTCATTACAAGAAAGTTACTAAAATTTCTAACGAGATCTTTATCTGACAGATTTTTGACAAAATAGTTACGTCGGTAATTCGTCAGAAATTTTTCCGACAAACTTTTGAGTAACCGCCAGAAATTCGTTAGAAAATATGTATGTTGTTATAGCCGTTTGAATTTTGAAAATTTCAACGTAAAATTTACTACAAGAAAGTTACCGGAAAACTGACAGAATTTCTCACATGATCTTAATATGATAGATTTTTTAAAAAATAGTTCCATCGGTAATCCGTCAGACATTTTTAGATGGATTTTTTAGTAACCGTCAGAAATACATTAGAAATATGTATATTGATATAGCCATATAGCCGTTTGAATTTTGTAGTAAAATTCATAACAAGGAAGTTTTCGAAAAATTGACAAAATTTCTGACGGGATTTTATTCTGATGGATTTTCGACAAAACATTTTAGTTGGTAATCCGTCAAACATTTTCTGACGTATTTTTGAGTAACCGTCGAAAATTCGTTGGAAACTATGTACGTTGATATAGTTGTCTGAATTTTGAAAATTCTGACAAAACTATTTTGTCGGAAATCCGTTAAATTTTTTTTGTCGGATTACCGTCAGAATTCTGTCAGTCTTCCTGTAATTGTTTTGTAGTGAATTTTATGGCATAGAAAATGCGAGTAGTAGTTTTAAGATTTCAAGTGTTAGTAAAAATAGTTTAAAGGTTTTAAATGATAGTAAAAATATTATGAAGATTGAAAGTGTTAGTAAAAATAGTTTAATGGTATAAAACGTTAACATAACACAATTTCAAAGTTCAAAATGCTTTTTTCTCTTAATTAATATCATGAGAAGAAAAAGAAAAACAAATATAATAAAAACCAGACTCAATAATCCCTGAATCTTGCGGTGCAATACCTTCCAAAACGCACCGTTTCTCTCTTTTCATAACCCCAAAAAAATCTGTATTCGTTTCAAAATTTCTCAAAACCTGAAAACCCCAAATTTAACAACCTTCACTCTCCTCAAATCCAATGTCGTGGCTCTTCAAATCTCGCAGCGATGATCCCGAACCTGGAGGTGTCAAAGAAGACCTATCTTCCTTACTCCGTGGCGTCGCAGCTTTCCTCGCACCACCTCCTTCTCCACCGTCTGCTCCTCCTGAACGCCGACTTAACTCTGATTCACCAACCCAGCTTGCACTTGTCGGGATCCGTAACGATCTTGCCGAGATTCGTGGAAACTTCACCAATTTCGCATCGAATTTGCTTCAATTCCCTAGCAATCTCTACGAAAGAGATAGATATACTAGTATTAGAAGAAAAAGATCTGATGACTTTGATCAAGTTCCTGGGATTTCTGATGAAGTTGTTGATTTTGCTATTAAAATCGCTACCAGACCTGGTTGCTGGATTGATTTTCCATTGTCACTCAATACTGGTATTGCCCTTAAATTGACTAATTTTTGTATGAAGATTTTTTTGTTTTCTTGTGTTTATGTATTGCTTGCAACTATACTTATAGGAATCATTATAATTTGCTTATGTATTGACATAGTTGACTTTTTCAGTGGCTTAAACATGATTAGTTACAAAAGTTCTTTTTATGTTTCAGTGTTTCACTCTTGACTTTTTTTTTTGAATTAATTGATTGTTTCTATAGTTGATTTGTTGTAGCAGCCTCTGTTCTCTAGGGATTAAGATTTTAGGCTTGACCGGTCCATGAGTATAAATATGGAAGAGAAAAAAAAAATTAAGGGTCTAAACATGATTTGTTACATAAGTTCCTTTTATGCTTTAGTGTTTCACTCTTGACCTTCTTTTGGAAAATATTGATTGTTGTTTCTACAGTTTGATTTGTCGTAGCCTCCTCTGTTCTTTAGATATATATCTAGGGATTATGACTAGGCTTGACCAGTCCACGAGTCTTATGGGCACTAGAATATTATATATATGGAAGAGGAAAAACAAAATAAGGGGTATAAACATGATTTGTTACATAAGTTTTTTGATTATGCTTCAGTGTTTCACTCGATCTTTTTGGAAACATATTGATTGTTTCCATAGTTGATTTGTTGTAGCCGTCTCTGTTCTTTAGTGGGATGAGATCTACAGGAATTAAAACTAGGCTTGACCGGTCTACCAGTGTGATAGGCATTCGAGTAGTATAAATATGGAAGAGGAAAAACAAATTAAGGGTTTTTTGGAGCAATTTGTTAGTAGGAGCTGTTAGAATCAATAAAGGAGAATGTCTACCACAGATTTTTAGGGTTTTGTTTTTGTTTTGTTGATTGTAACCAATAATTCAGAATCTATGAAGGAAGAATTTTTCTGATTCTTATCATAGTTTGATATATTTCTTCAAGCCTGGATCTTTAGCATCTCAAATTGTTTTATTTGTTTGTTAGATTCATAAAAACTGATGAAGTTATCTTTGTCTTGTCTTTCTGCAATACTTGCAAGTATTATACTATTCAAATGGATATATGAATCCTGGTTGTGTTTTGTTCTTTCTCTATTGATGTGTTTTGGTCTTTCTCTATTGATGTGTTTTATTCTTAGACCTTTTTGGAAAAGATTGATTGTTTCTACTGCTAGTTAGTTCTCTAGATGGATCTCTAGGGATTGAAGATTAGGCTTGACTGGTTCAGCAGTCTCCTCTTGGGATCTATTTCTTCAAGCCCGGATCTTTATGATCTCAAGCTTCCTATTACTTTTTGTAGATCACATTTCTATATACCACTCTAAATCTTTGTTTTTTATTTCCAAATGTCTTCAGTTGTTTAAACCCATCTTGGTTAGCTTGAGAAATATTTCCGAACTACTACGGGAATAAAGGTTGTTGCTTTATAGTTATTTTCCTTATTAATCTTGGCTGATCCAAACAACGGTGAGGAAAATTTTATTTAGTGAACTATGCTGAAGTTGTTTTCTCTAACATTCCATGTCGACATTGCAGAATTTGAGCTGTCCGAAGCTCAAAGGGCACATGCATCAGCCATTGAAAATCTTGTTCCTGGCCTTGTAGCTGTGAAGAATGATGTCAGCAGT
Organism: Cardamine resedifolia; assembly: GCA_014578085.1. NCBI lineage: Eukaryota > Viridiplantae > Streptophyta > Magnoliopsida > Brassicales > Brassicaceae > Cardamine > Cardamine resedifolia. The sequence goes on along the minus strand of VBRH01001042.1, from coordinate 17,119 downwards.
TACATGGGTGATGAACACTTCTGGCTGATTTATTTCATTTTACTGATGCCGAGACTGAATGGTCATGATTTTGAGCTCTTAGCAACCTGCAAGGTAACACTTTTTTACTGAACAAGCATCCATATATTAACTTTTAAACATCTGAAGATGAAAAATTAGGCTATGACTCCTTCAACCAATTGCAGTAAGAACAAGTCTAACCTTTCGAAAAGCAAAAAACGTATAATGTTTTATGTCTATTGCTTTTGACGTTGTGTGGTTCTTTAACTTTTAACTTTGCTCTGCATTTTTCCCCATTTACAATGGTACCCGATTTTGAAACTTGGATAACAGTATTGAGTGGAACAGGTGTTTGAAACAAGAGATCAACTTTTACTAAAGCTACAAAAGACGGAGGAAGGGTCAAGCAAGAGCTCTGTTGGTCACGAAACTCCTGAAGAAAGTAGCAGTAGGGAAACAGAAACGGTGGAGAGAGTCATCGACAAGATAGAGACTCTGAATATAAGTGATGAATCATCTGAAGAAAGACGAAGGAGTTTCAGAGATGTTGAGGAAATTTCCTTCAGCGATTTAGATGTAGACGATCTCTCGGAGAAGCCTTGTTCAAACAAGAGTACACTGAAAAGACCAGCTTCAAACGCAAGTGGTTCAAGCTGGGTTCAGCTCAGTAAGAGTCAAGGTGGACACAGCAAGGATTCTGAAGGTGATTCCAGTGATTGGCTTCCGATCGGCGATTCTGATTGACGTTTTTTTCTTACAAAGTATAAAAATTGGATATTTACTGTAAATTGAAGTGTTAGCAAATGACGTTTGAACGAAACCATAAACATTTTTATTAATGAAAATCTTACTGTGTATTAGTAATGATTAATGAAGAAGTGGTGAGAAATTATTCCAAACCGAACTTACTAACCAAGCCCAAAATCTTTGTAATTACGTTAAAAACCAATACGGTAGTTTTTTTATTCGGAATTTTTGAGTCAAATCGAACTTTGTTAAATGTACCAAAATGATTGAAATAAACACAAGTATACAAAATCGTATAAAAATGATTGAATATTGTTTTCGTTTCAATTCGACACCAATAATTTTACCAAGAACCGATTGAAATTTCTCACTTCCAAAGTGAACGAAATCAAAGTTCGAATTCGGTTAATTTTGGCAAAAAATTTCATTAACTGAACAAACCGAACTTCTAAAATTACAAAGCAAACCAGACAGATGATTCCGATTGCTCACTCCTATTTAGGGTAGAATAGATGAATGTGGTCCTCCATATCACCTTTCCGTATAGCTTCAAACATTATAATACGTGTTGGTTAATGTACACAAATCACAACCTCAGAAAAAGAAAAAAAAGGTCTATCTATCCACAAGAAAAAAAACCAGTAGAGGATCATAACAAATTATAATTTAAGAAATGAAACGAGTGGCCACTGGCCAGTGGATGTTAAGGAAGAATCTAAGCCATTAAATGAAAAATAAAGCATCTCAGGTGTCATCGCAGCTGACAAAAAGCACCAATTAATGAATCATCCATCTGTCATTTTGGAATTTACGGCTGGCCGACCATACATTGATCGGTGGCTCTTAGTTAGCGTTGCACACTCATACATGTTTACCTGATTTGTAACTGGACCGAGGAAATGGCTTTCTATAGTTTTTGAATTGGGTAAACGTATCATGATAGATAAGGATTATAGATGAGATATTTTATTCAACTATTCGCTATCTATTTAGGCATGACCACGGTTACGGTTATTAAGGTTATGGTTGATTGATATTTTTTTTTACTTTAACCTTAACCATTTAATATACGGTTTAAACGATTACGGTTATATACGGCTACAGTTATAACGGTTAAATACGATTCGATTATTTGATAATTAAAATAAAGATTAATATCAGTAGTATTTTCAGTTTATACAAAAACATTTCGGTTATGACTAATTATATGTTCATTTTGTTATATATTTAAAACGGTCACGGTTATAATTTTATGGTTACAACTATGCGCTTAACCAACGGTTTTATACGGATTTACAGTTACGATTAATAATTTACGGTTAACCGAAACTAATATATTTTTACGGTTAACGGTTATGTTTTTTAACCACTTTATATGGTTACGATCCGGTTACGGTCCAAAATATGGTTACGGTTAGATTTTGGTCATGCTTAATGTATCCACATTAGTAACTGATTCGTAGATATTTGTTTATATTATCTACATAATATATTACTAGTAAATAATTATATATATATATATATACTAAAGAATTTGAACCCCCCCTCTCGAGACGTTTTAAGACTATATTTATATAAGACTAAGAATTAAATGCTGTTAATTAACTCAATGATTCGCCTTAAATATGTCTGTTTAGATCCTGCCTTTAATCATCGTAACGTCTTGATTCTTGAGTCGAATTGGGCTTTTGTTGGGAGGTTTACGTCGCCTTCAAACCCCTTTGAGTATTTTACTTCTTTTCCTTGAACTGGAGGTCGCTTTGCACTTCGTGCTCTCGTGGAGTTCGATTCCTCAATTTTCCCTTGATTTAATTTGGCTCGTCTTCGCTGATCCGTATATAACGATTTCCATGTGACCTCCACGTGATATCATTCCTGAACCGCTGGACCTTTGTGCGGGATCCGGTGCCAACACATGGATAATACCAATGGATGATATCAGAAGATCCAAAAATTTGTTCTCTCACATCTCACTATAGCAACGAAAATTGACATTCAACTCCTATCTCATAAAACCAACGGGAAGAAGGAGATGCTACTTTATTTTTGTAGGTTTGCAACGAAAATGAGTTAATATCCATGGGTTAACCCGATCTACTTTGGGTTTAGGTTGAACTTTTAAATCCATATAAATAAATGGGTAAGGATGGGTCAATCTTAATGGGTATGTGGGTTTAGTTGGTTAACCCATTTGGGTTCTGGGTTACCTATGGGTCAACCATTAAAACTTAAAAATTAATAAATTTTTAACAAATATGTAAAATATCTAAACCATAAGATAAGTATTAGTTTTATGGATTTGTGGTGTTAGAATTTTGTGAAGATTTTATTTATTTTAATAACTACATATATATTTTTTTAATTTGTTACTTGAAAATTCTTGTTAGTTTTATAATTATATGATATGTTTTAGATTTTTATTATATTTAATTTATATATGGGTAACCCATATAACTCATTTAATCAATGGATTTAATAATTATGGGTTTGGCAATATAAAATTTCGTCCATGAAATAAATGGATTAGATCGGGTAACCCATATAAATCTCGAACCTATATGGGTTTGAGTCGGGTTGGGTAGGATTATCCATTTTGACATCCCATTTTGCAATAGGTGACTGAGTGTAGTAGATTACTTTTTAAAAATTACTAACTAAAATTTAGGTAAATTGATAATACTTACATGGTAACAAACTTTCAATGTACATATATTGTTACCATACTAAAAAGTAAACTTCTAAAAAATTCGGAATTGGCATTTTGGTCTAATGTTGGAATATTTACTGGAACAAGAGAGGGATATCGGAATTGGCTAACTATTTTATTACTCTGCTAAATATTCCAACAAGGAAACAATATTAGTTTTACCATTATCTGGTAATAAGGACATTCAATACTAACTTTTTGAAAAATTACGTACATACCTTTGATAATACTTACATGGTAACATTACAAGAACTGTGATAATAAGTCAAAATTTAAAATTCCAAGTTGACATATTATTTCATTGTTGAAATATTTACTAATGTAATATAAATATTATCAAATAAAAGCATAGATACAGATAACTAAATTACTCCGTCATAATCTACATGTTTGTTATCGTGCTAAGAACAAAGTTACTTTGGTATTTTGGTTACATAAGTCACTAATAAATATACCCACCTGGTACGTACTTGTGCCACTACGTTTTTACCTTCATTATCATAGCAAAGACCTATCATTTGCCAACTATTTTATTACTCTGCTAAATACACTAATAGTTTAGATGTCTAACCCAAATGTTATCGAGATGTCCAATCCTAATGTGTTATTCATATGCATGTTACTTGCTATGCGGTTGTCTTGCTTAACTTTATAATAATACAACACGTACATTGTATTGCTAACAATATTACCCCACCAAAATCTTAAAATATTTGGTTTAAGATCTCTATTTCTAAGCTTCTCTCTTTGAAGTACAAATTCTATAAATGCTACTTATCTCACTTTAGTAGCACATATCTTTACTTACTAGACTAACATAGGGACTAACTTGACATTTTTTATTTTGCTATGTGAGAGAAGAGAACTAATAATCAGATTTAAAATACCACAAAACTAAATTTTAAGTTATCCATGGCTATTAAACTTGTTGACCCTTTAAACATATGATTGTGTATGTATTTAAATGCTTCAAAGTTTAGATATTGACAAAAAGTGTTACTTTCTGAATTTATATTATGGTAACAAGTTGAGTTGGGCTTTAAAAAAAAAAACAAAAAACAAGTTGGGTTGGGTAATCTATATGTTTCCATTAAAAATAAATAACCATCTCTCTTTGTACGTGTTTTTTTTTTTTTTCGTTAAGGCCTTAAGGGTACAAGAACTAAAACTAAAGATCGAGTTGGATAAAGAGTATTCTAAAACTAATCGATTATCTGGCGTTCCACCCTAGTCTTAGTGTTAGAAAATGCCTATGAGATATAGTCTCAATTATAAAGTCATTAGTTATCCATACTAAATAACAATTAGATAAGTAACTTGTGATTTTCTTCTTTTGTTTTGAAAACAGAACACGCTAAATAAAAAATTATCTAATAATACGTTTTTATGTTCTAATTAACAAATGTGTGATGGACTATTGGCTTCTGGTTGAAGCATTTAATCTTTCTGTGGAAATATCTTGCACATTGCAATTTTGGCACCCGTAAGAGTGTTTAGTACCAAAAAAAATAAAAATATCTATGGGTCATCGAGATTAGTCTGAGTTTCCACCATGGATTTCTTCAATTGACAGGAAATAATAATATGTTTTTTTCTCTAAATGTTATTTGATAAAATAGCATGTTATTTGAAAAAAAAATAAAGCCCCACTTATTATTATTAATTTAAAAAAAAAAACAGTATCATAGTTATTAACTTAATTTAATAAATGTTTATAGTTATTTAGATAACCCTTCTATATTGTCATTTAGATTGATACGGAAGTTAACGAGTCCACTCGACCCTTAATCAAATAGTCAACTCGGATTCTTGTGTTGAAAGAACCGGTAAAAAGGAAAGAGAGTTATGAAAAAAAGATAAGAAATTTGAAGAATGTGAAAAGAAGACGATGGTCCACGCACACATGTTCCTTTTCTTTTATGACACTACATAACAATACCATGAAAAAACAAAAGAGTATCCCAAATTTCACATGTCAGTCTTGCTGTCTTTCTTCTGTTTTTTTCACCTTATATATATATATTTAGAACCGAATTTACATAAATATTATACAAAGTCATCTAATATAAGTAGTTACATAACTAGTGTACAGAGGAAACATAATAACTAGAAGCAAATTTACATTATGCTTTCCGCAAAAAGTTTTACTCGCTAACATATCATTTATTTCGTTATTTTTTCCTTAATTATATACATGAACTTTATACAATCATTCTTGGCTATTAATATATTCCTAATGAAATTACTGAATCCATGTTTTTTTTGATAAAATGTTTTCTATTAAATGCAACAGAGTGTTTACACGACAGTAAAAATATAGAAAAAGAACAATTAAACTAGGACGAGAACATTTGAACTTAATAGAGCAATAAAGAAATGATACTGAGGATAAGAGAGCAAGTCGAGTATTAAACACAAAGAAGACTGATAACATCGTATTTTTTATTATTTTAGTTATGCTTTTTATATGTTTTTAATAAAGATTTAAAGTGAAACTAATGTTTTCTTAAGAATTTTTGGATATATGTATGTTTTAGAGTTTTATAGGTTTTTGAGCGAAAGAAACAGAGAGCAGCAAAATGAGCTCCATGACAGTTTCAGAACTCCAGATTTAAGGCTACGTTTGATTACTTTCTAGTGATGCAAATCCAACATTATCTATATCATTGGAAAGCTATAAGAGTCATCCTTCATCTCCAATTAGAATCACTCCAATCCATTCAGCAAATCAAAAGTTATGACGAACCGAAGAGAGATCTCTGCAGAGGTGCTGCTGGCGCGGGCAGGAGCTCCAGACCAGCGCTGGAACCTCATTCTGGTGCGCCCAGAAGGCCTGAGCTAGGGCCAGTCCACATCTGAAGTTGCTTTGATCAAAACGACTGTTCTTCATTTAACTCTTCTTGAGAGACCCAAAACCTAATTTCACCGCCTCTAAGACTTATATATACGAGTCCTAATGAACCTAAGAAGGAGAGAGCAAATAAGAAGCAGCTGAGCCGCCCCCTACCATTGAAGAAGAACCAAAGATCCTCCATCTCCGCCGTTGCTTCTTTGATTCGTTTCTCCTCTACTTTCATATAGATTTCCATTGTTTTTTTGTCTGAAGGAGAAGATCAATTACTCAACAAAGAAGATCCCTAAAAATCTCTTTAAACTTATATATAATTATGCTTTCCATATCATCCCTTGCCATGGTTTGTCTGATTATGTTTGAGTAATCTTTTTGTTTGGTTTAGTGGGGGTGCTTGAAGGGGATTCATGGTTTGATATTGCTAGATTGTTAGATTCGTTTTTCTCTTTATCTTTAGATAATGATTCTTCAGTTTAGATTCGTTCTTAATGCTTATCGCTTGATTGATCACTTGCAACTGAACAAGGGTCCTGATGATAGTCGCACCATCCTCTCCCGAACTATCTAGGTAGAGCATACAGTCTCATGGCTGGCCAAAAACTGTGTGCTACGAGACTACGTACTGTGAACTAAGACCATCTAAGTGTAGTGCATGAATAGACTTCATCATAGTTGTTGCGATAGCCGAGCCATGAGGAGAATAGACTTGGTTAGCTAGCCGTCCAAAAGTAGGCTAGTTTATAGACACATGTTATTCGAGTTCATGAATCCTAGTATTAGAAGATGTATGATTATTGCTGAAACCTTAGAGAGCCATGATCCCTGGATAGTCCCTATGCGCCCAACGCTTTACCTATTTAGTTTACACCGCTTTTAATTAGTTAGTTTAGTTTAGAAAACCATACAAACAACCCCCTTAATATTCGTCCTACTCTCATAGAATTCAATCTTGTGACTTCACTCTCTTTGTGGGATCAATCCTTAATTACTACACGCGACTGTATTATGCAATTTCAGGCTTACTGTTGTGTCCTCCTTAGGTAAAAACTGACACACATCAATTTTTTGGCACCGTTGCCGGGGAGATTTAGTCACGGTTGAATTTTTTCTAGTATAGGACCCCTCTTTAATTTTCTGTTTTTGCATTTTCATTTTTTTACTTTCATTGCCTTTGAAAACTTATATTTCTTTCAAGTATTTTTCTTGTGTTTTTGCAGTGCATGACTAAGAGTATCGACTCAGGGAGTGCACCTCATCACCAAGACATTGGACGACTAGAAAGAGAGCTAAGGAGGCTTCGAAGTGCACAAAACATGGCCGAGGAAAGGAACCAACAAGCTCTAGCTCTTGATAATCTTGGAAAGCCGCTTCATGCTGAAGGTGACAACCCCGCCTTTGAACCTGGAACACTCGAAGTTGCAGAGATTGTTGACCCTCTGGTTGGTCAAGAACAAGCTCCATGTGATGCTGGTCACGTTGATGCGGGTGGAAACAATGGTATGAATGCTCAACAAACTGATAACTTCGTTAATGCTCCGCAACAAGCTCGTTTTGATGTTAGACAAACCGCTTACATACCACCTTTGAGGAGAAGAACAATCACTGATTATGATGCTCCAAATCAGTATCTTCAAGATCCCTCCGCTATCAACATTTCTTACCCACAGAGACAAGAATTTTAGATTAAACCTCAAATCATTGCTTTGGTGAAACAAAACCAATTCCATGGACTGTCTACTGAGCATCCAATGGATCATATCGATATCTTTGAAGAGATTTGTGGCACTACACGTTCATTTGGAGTGCCCAAAGACTACTTAAAGTATAAGCTTTTTCCTTTCTCTCTTGCAGGAAAAGCACATAGATGCTTAAAGTTTTTACCGGCTGGATTGATTACTACTTTGAGAGGATGCAAGACCGCCTTCCTGAACCATTTCTACTCAAAATCTCGATCCAACTTACTTAGAAACAAGTTGCATAATTTTCAGCAAGGACCCATTGAATATTTCCATGAAGCATGGGAGCGCTTTAAGGATTATGATCGTGATTGTCCTCACCATGACTTCTCAGATGGAAATCTTATGAGTACTTTCTACAGAGGATTACATCCTAAGTACCATCTCTCACTTGACACATCCAGCAATGGAGACTTTGCCACTAAGACCGTCGAAGAAGGAAGAGCTCTCATTGACAATCTCGCTGCAAGTAATAGTAATGGTTTTACCGACTTTTATAGGACTGTATGTCCTAATGACTCGGATTCTATGCAAATGGCTGAGCTTAAGAACATGATGAGTCAACTTCTAAGGAGTAACCAATGCCCCGTACAAGCAAGTGAGACCATTGGAGGCACAGAAGAAGAGAATTTCTATGAGTTTGATCCGATTTCAAACATTCAAGAAGAAGAAGTCAACTATGTTGGTGCTCAAGAAGGATACTACCAAAAGTGCAGTTATGGTAATAACTTTAACAACAATTTTAATAACACTTTTAATCTTTCTTACAGGACCCCGAACGTGGAGAATCCTCAAGATCAGTTATATCTGCAAAACTCTAAGCTAGTCCAAGGCAAGTTTCAAAACACCAACTGTGGTGGAAACAACTTTCAGCCCCGAGCTCCTTACAACAACAACATGGCACCATTCCAAACCGGACCAGCCCAGGTGCCCATCCTTCGAGAGAGCAAGCTCGAAATTATGATGCATCAACTGCTTGATTTACACCAAAAGAAGACTCAAGAAATCTACACCAAGATAGACGGAGTCTACAATAATTTGAATGGTAAGTTTAAAGGTATCCAAACCTTTTGTAAGAAGCTAGAGACACAAGTCATTAAAACCGTATAAGCCGTTGGAAGACCAAATGGAGTACTACTAAGAAAAACTGAAAAGAATCTTAAAGGATATTGCAACGTTATCTCCACCGCACTAATCCCCACCTCTCAAGTCGCCAAAGCCGACAAAACAAAGGATATAGTACATCTCTTCGACTCTAATGAAGATACGACCAGCAAGGAATATTTAGGCAACAAGGAGAATCCAAAACACTACCCACCAAAGAGGCTCAACAAAATTGAAGACCCAGGGCGTTTTGTTGTCCCGTGCTCTATAGCAGGCATTGAATTCCCTAACTCTATGTCTGATTCTGGTTCTAATGTCAATGTTATGCCAAGAAATATTGCAGATAAACTTAGACTGCGTAATCTAGCCCCGTCAAATCTCAACTTAGTCTTTGGAGACTCCTCACAAAAGACACCGGAAGGTATTGTTCGTAATTTGCAGCTAGTCGTATCAAACTGCATTATTCCTACAAATTTCTACATTTTGGACATGGATGGGAGGAATGAAAAACCTATAATCCTTGGGAGACCGTTCCTGCTACTTTTGGTATCGTCATTGACCACTCAATGAAGAGAGCCACGTTCACCAACATTGATCCAAAGGTTCACTTTCACACATATCCTTACACCACTAAGTCAAGAAGGAAGGAAACAAGTGTGAGAGACCGGGAGATTGACAAAGGAAGCAATGAAGAATTCTCAAACAAATCTAAGGAGCCGAGGATAAAACCTTTACCACATCCGTACGGTAGAGTTAGGATAATCATGCCACCTAGCATAAAAGAGGCATCTCAAGAACAAATAGAGCACATGGTAACCCATACTAAGAATATATTGCTTGGAGCTAAGATAATTACTGGGACCAAAGAATCTCATCTAAAATGAAGGATCCTCACCTGTAAGAAGCTACAGGGAACTCAATTCCCGGTGAAATTCCTCACTTCGCCTAAAATGGCACCTAAATCGAGCTAACGACTTAAACCAAAAGTGCTTAATGGGAGACAACCCATTGGTAAGATTTTTAGCATTTAGATTACTTTAATTTTATTGCTTTCCATATTTTAGTTTTAGTTTTTACATAAATAAATTAGAAAACGAAAGAAAAAGGAAGACAAAGGACGACTTGGAGCCGGGACGGGAAGAAGCATTGCCAGCGCTGCTACAAGACCAGTGCAGCGCTAGAATGCACTTCCAGCGCTGCTGCCGCGCCAGTTGCTCCTCCAGTTACTTCTGGCTCTATTTTGCGTCAACACATCTTGCATCACATTAGGTACGTTTCATTTAAGTTTATTTGCATTTAGTACTAATAGTTTCAGTTTAATGTCTTAGGATACACCAGAAAAACACAAAAAAATCAAAAAATAGAAAAGCAAAATGATCAAGAAGGAAGAAGAGTATCAATGGTTAGGATAACCGTGATTGAAAGATAAAACAAAATGAGTTGGGCAAGAAGTTTTAAACACCAAGCAGACACGAGGTAAGTCGAGATAACGAGGGGAACACTAATCAAGGGAAACAAGTATCAGACACGAGGTAAGTCGAGATAACGAAAGACGAAACATGAGCAGCCATCGCTCTTACGTGCACTGGAGCCATGCCAGAACGGGCATCCAGCACGGACGCGAGCTCTGCTGCCGCGCCAGCCGGCCCTCGTCGCCTCTACTCCTTTCCTGTTCTGATTCTTCTCGATCCCGTTTCCTGACCAATCCAAGCTGAACCGAGTCTCGTTTCTAGACACAACTAAACCATAAACGTATAGGCCAAGGTAAGTTTACTAAATCTTAGTTTTAGACGGAAAATTTTCAAAAATCTTTTTTTGGGTTTAAAAACCGTTTTTAAAGAGAAAATGTTTCACTTTTTAGATCAAAGCTATCTCACTTCATCTTTTCCACACTTAGGAGAGATAGAACACAAAAATAACTTTTCTCTAAGTTTAGAGTTTTCTTACAAGTTTTCACATATTTCTCATTCAAATTTTCTTGTCAAATCCACTTTTATTCTCTATCAATTGCAAAGGTATGGACATCTATTTCTCAATTTCTCAATTAATGTCATATTAGGTATTTGTAAATTCTTCTTCATACAAGCATCTAGATTGCTAGGAATTGCTGGGGAATTCAATACAATGATCTTAGAATGCTTAGTCATTGATTTTATAGTGATCTATTTGATGGATTTGAAAATCTCATATGTTGAAATTAAAGTCTTTAGAAATCCAAAATTAATAATGCAAATTTGATGAAATTCACTTCATTTCACTTCTTTGATCATGTATATCACTTATTGGTTGAGTTTTTAACATGTTTGAAACTAAAATTTGAAAATTTGGAGTTTATAATTTTGGTGATATTTCAAAAACGGAAATTGATTTGTGATTTGAAAAACTTTCAATTTTTGCTATCACTTGATACTCTCATTGACATCTACTTATGCTATGATTTATACATATATTTTTCAATATGATTGATCAAATATCACATTATTGATTCACATTCTTGGCCACTTACTTTTCATGTTTCTCATGTCTTTAGGTAGATATGGAGGCACATTTCTTATCAAAGAACTCGGCGCCAAAGGAGTGAATCATGAGAAACCATGACGAATTGTGGAATTGATCGACGAGTTTGATGAGACGCGAACAAAGCATTCTCACGATAAACCAAGAGGCAAGGAAAGGAGTAACACTTCAAGAGCAAAAGTGACCCCACCACCACTTGATGACGATGTACCTTTACGAGTATGGATGCAATCTTTGCCACGACGTTCCCATACAGAACAACAATCAACAACGAGAAGCATGAGACCTAGGATGGTCCAATATGGACAAAAGATGGACCCCTCCAAGGATTACAAATCCGCGATTGATAAGATGGACATCTTCCCAACACTCAAAATCAACTACGAGACCATCCATTCCTTGGGCATCGGTGAGGACGTGATGTGATTCTTGGACGCTCTCCACATGTGCGCGTTCCTATCCCTCACTAGTCCCATATACGTGGAAGAAACAAGACAGTTTCTAGCCACCGTCATGCTCTCCTACCCCAAATGCAAGAACCTGATTGCACGTGATGGGATCTTGAGCTTTATGATTGATGATATTACTTATTCATTGATGATTCATCAATTGGGACAGTCACTTGGATTTTAGTATCAAGATGGAATCGAGTATAGCTCATCCGCTTGCACCGACTTTTGGAAAAAATAGCCCATGACATCTATTGCTCCAATAGAGCAAATAAAGTCACATTAAGTGCCTGGCGGTAAGACTCGTACATCGTCTCCTTGCTAACAATTTGTTTGCTAGGAAAAACAAAGGAAGAGTTCTTCACAATGAGCTTTATGTTATCCAAGCTCCATTCACACTTATCAAGGTAAAGTTCGACGCTTTCACTTGCTCGGACCCAAGTCCCTCCACCATATATGGCGGTGTTATCACCGAAATCATGAGAGCGGGAGGAGTTGATCTTGATACGAGGACTCCCGCCAAGATGATTCTTGGATGGATCTCCAATGGTTATATTCCATGAAATTTATTTTCGGTGTCCAAATGGATCCCGACATGTTTGGCTATCGGTACACGACTCCACCCGCATTGGTACGCACCATTTTACTCCCCTATACCTCTTTACCACGTTTGAGCAGGGAGACGATGAGTTGGACTCCTGCAAATGTGGAGTTCCATGACGGCTACATCCCATATACCATCGGCCAATACTTCAAGCGAAAGCCTAGGATTATTCTCGGATCAACCAGACTTCCACCTCTACGCCAGCCACATCCACCAGTACCTACAGACGATGGCTTCACCCTTGGAGAGAGAGATGTGCCGCATCCTTCAACAAGAGAACGTAATAAAGTATATATGCATGGCCCGTATGAGGACTGTTCTTTGGATGACGAGATATCACGACTACCCCTTTCCTTACGACACCACACATGACTAGCCACTTCGCCTCACTCTCACCACACCATGAGAGCACTCACCACCACCGTATCACCTACTTATCCCATCTTTTATTTTCCTTTATTTATTTTCATTTTATTTATCGAGGCAGTCCCATCTTTTCACTAACTTTTTCACAGTGGAGATGGTGTGATTTAAGTCCAGAGGAGGATGTTTATTCGTTACTAACATTTTTTTATTTCTTTTTGGTTTTAGCTTTGAGTCATTTTAATGAATTTTATTGAGTCTTTTATTTTTTTCTATTTTATTGAGTCAAAACTATATAGGAAATTATGACCTTTCTATATGATGATATTGACCAATATGTATTATGAACCATTTTCTGAGTGATAACTTTGACAGGATTCGCCTAGAGCAGACAATATCTAGAACACCGCAGCTGGATCACTCCCCTGAAATCTCATCTTGCAGAGATTCTGCTGGAACTGACATTAACTCAATTTTATTTAACGAATAATCGGATTTAATTCTTTCTCATTGAATGTGTTAGATCAGGGAAACGAGCAAAAACATTCATGACTCCTTTCTTCCATTTTTACCACTCTCTTGTTGATCTTGAATGGCCACTCACTTTTAGTGGTTCAACACCCTTAACCCAAACACCTTCTAACCTCAACCAATCCTTTTTCCTTTTCTCTTTTGCAGCTATGTGCAAAAACGCTGGAGAGAAAATAACAACACGGTCTTCCTCTACAGAAGACCAAAACTTTAGAAACTAAAAGAAGCATTGAGATTTGAGTTGAAAATTCATTCAATCTAAGGGAACCACGATAATCAGGTATAAACTCGTGTCTTATGAGACTAATGTTCATAGAGAACCGTTTCCCCTTACGAACAAAAAAAATTCAGAAAAACGATAAAAAAGCGAAAGGAAAGAAAACGGTTACTTAATAAAAGTCTCAGATGCATAGAAAATCCCAAAGAGTTCCATGGATCACACTAGAGAAGAGTTGGAGTTGTTTACTATCGATTCCCGCAAAAAGTCTAAGTCTGGGGGAATGAAGGAGAAGAACACATGAAGGAGTAGTGGGAAACCGTGGAAATCAACAGTTCTAAGCTCTCTTGCTATTTTGCATGATCGCTAGCAGTCTCGCCATATACGATAACCCTAAACACTTTAAACTTCACCACCAAACACCAAAAAGCCTCCCTTTTTATCAAGCGCCATCTACCCTGAATGAAAAAATCTGATGAGAAAGCTCACGCTAAACTTAAGTTCTTTTGTAAGTTCGAGACGGATGGACAAGAGATGAGGGATTATAGTGAGTTTTTGTTTTTAGGAAAGGTTGAGGGATTATAGTAAAGGTTGAGGGATTATAGTGAGAATGTTATAACGTGAGTTTTTGTTTTTAGGAATCCGTAGATTATCTTTTAGAAAAAGGTCCCTGATAGCAAGCGAGTTCCGTAATTTTCAAACCTCTTTTCCATGGCTTTACTTTCTTGTTTACTTGAAGACAAACAAAGCTAAGTCTGGGAGAATTGATAACATCGTATTTTTACCTATTTTAGCTATGCATTTTATATGTTTTTAATAAGGCTTTCAAGTGAAACTAATGTTTTCTTAAGAATTTTCGGATATATATATATGTTTTAGAGTTTTTATATGTTCTTGGGCGAAAGCAGCAGAAAGCAGCAAAATGAGCTCCAAGATGGTTTCTGAACTCCAGATTCAAGGCTACGTTTGATGATCTTTCAGTGAGAAAAATCTAACGTTCTTTATATCATTGGAAAGCTAGAAGAGTCTTCTTTCATCTCCAATTGGAATCCCTCCAATCCATTCAACCAATAAAAAGTTATCATGAACCGAAGACACGTCTCTACAGAGGTGCTGCTGGCGCGGGAAGGAGGCACATACCAGCGCTGGAACCCCATTCTGGCGCGCCCAGAAGGCCCGAGCTAGCGCTAGCCCACATCAGAAGCTGCTTTGATCAAAATAAACGTTCTTCACTTAAGTCATCCCGAGAGACCCTAAACCTAATTCTGTCGCCTCTAAGACCTATATATACGAGTCCTAAGGAACCTAATATTGATCTGGGTATATGTGGCGGTCAGTCCGTGGTGGTAGCCTACCACCACCAGCATGAGCAATGTGTGGCGGTCCGTCTGTAGTGGTCACCTACCGCTACGCATTGCTTGTGTCGATTATAGCGGTCCATCCGTAGCAGTCAAACGACCGCTATGCATTTCTCCAGAAAGCATGATTCGCGTGCAAGGTGTGGCGGTCCATCCGTAGCGGTAGGCTACCACCACACACAGCAAATACAATTTGTGGCGGTCTGTTGTAGTGGTCACCTACCGCCACACAGCACATGCAGTGTGTGGCGGTCCGTCTGTGGGGGTACCCTACCGCCACAGACCGCAATTCCTTTAAATCTGGAAAATGTTTCCCTCCACTCACATTTGAATTCAAATGTGAGGCTCTTCCTTAGGCTCCGATTTCAGGGGTCTCTAGAGTTTGCTTAGGCTATAAATATGTTGTAACACTCTTCATTAACACTTAATCAATCAAGGATTCTTGATACTATTCTCTCAAGTTATCATTCTCTTATTCTACTTGTTCTTCATGTTTTTCTTTTTACTCTTACTCTCACACTCTCTATAATCTTCATATTCCGCATATTCTAACATGGTATCAGAGCATTAGATCTTATTCTTCATCTTATTCTTCTTCTATTCTCTTCTTTACAAACTCTCCAACCAAATCTCTCAAAATCTTTTAGTTTAAATCATGGAAATTTCAAAAACCATGGTGATTCCTGTTATCCTCAAAGGAGGAAACTATTTATTGTGGTCTAGGACCACAAGAACTGTTTTTTGTGGTCGTGGCCTATGGAGCCATATTGAAAAGGATAGGACTTTGAAAGAAGCTACCAAAGAAGATGGGGAAGAAACCATCACGGAAGGAGAAGATGAGGCGGCTCTTGAGAAGGAAGCCAAGTGGTTTCAAGAAGATCAAACCATCCTTGTCATTCTCCAAAATTCTCTTGAAGTTTCAATACTTGAAGCTTACTCCTATTGTGAGAATGCAAAAGAGCTGTGAGATACACTCAAAATTGTGTATGAAAATGTGTCAAATTTACAAGGGTGTTTGAAGTAAAGAAAGCCATCAACAACCTTAGCCAAGAAGGTATGGAGTTTACTAAACACTTTGGGGTGTTCAGATCTCTATGGGCTGAGCTTGAGATGTTGAGGCCGAATACTTTGAACCCCGTAATACTCAATGAAAGGAGAGAACAAGACAAGTTGTTTGGTCACTTGCTCACATTGAATCCGACATTCAACGACCTCATCAAGCATCTCCTAAGGGCTGATAAGCTTCCGAGCCTTGATGAGGTGTGAGCACAAGTTCAAAAGGAGCAAGACTCTCTTGGACTCTTTGGGAAAAAAAGAAGAACTTTCCACGGCAAACAAAGGAGGGTACCGGCAAGAGGAGATAGTTTGTCACCATTGCAAGAGGAAGGGTCATCTCAAAGACAAATTTTGGGTTCTCCATCCTCATCTCAAACCAAACAAGTTCATGGACTCAAGGGGCAACCACTCCCTTGCATTCGTTTCAAATCAAAAGAAGGGAGAGGCCATGACTGCTTCTCATGGAGATGTTGTGAGGAAATCAGATTTGGAAGCTCTCATTCAGTATATTGCCTCTCTAAAGGAATCCGGTACCACTCTCTTTGCTAGTAATTCAAATAAAACACTAGTTATAGATTCGGGTGCTTCTCACCATATGATTAGTAATCCGAATCTTATTGATAATATAAAGCCAACCATGGGTAATGTGATAATTTCTAATGGTGATAAGGTTCCCATTAAGGGAGTTGGTGATTTGAGGTTATTTGACAAGAACTCAAAAGCCTTCTACATGCCTTACTTTACATCAAATTTGTTATCGGTTAAAAGGGCAACTTGTGATCTCAATTGTTATACTATATTTGGATCTAATAATGTTCATTTTCAGGATATTGAGACCGGAAAAGTACTCGGAGAAGGAAATTCAAAAGGAGATCTATA
>VBRH01001041.1:43826-59135 GCA_014578085.1 Cardamine resedifolia | reverse complement strand
TAATAATTTTTAAACACATATAACCAAAACTAAAGAATACATAAAAAAATAAAACAAATTATATATAAAAACCAAAAACTAAACAAGTTACCATTCAAGTTTTTGGAAAACTAAAATCTACAATAAAAATCAAAAATCAAAAAACTCAAAAACTTAAAAACCAAAAACCAAAAACCAAAAACCAAAAACCACTAAAAAACCATGAAACATTCATAGCCATAATTTCCATCTTTTGCAAACCAACTTGTATGGTAGCTCTTGTTATAGAAAACTTCACTAGTATTTATGCTAATATGGTCTTTGGAATTTGCTTTTTAGGGTTTGAAAAGTTTTTAGACTTCATATATATTTACCGTCAAGTGTATTTTAGATTTCGTTAAAAAGATTAAAAGTGACATTTTAAAGATTATTATATTATAAATTATCGAGAAACTATTGTTCGATGATGAAAATAACTTTATGGTTTCAAACGTTTTGGCTAATCAACTGAGCTGCCTCGGAATAATTTTTTTTTAATTATATTTTTCTTCTTCTTCTATTTTTTACATCAGATATGAATTCTGATGATTATTTGAATTTCATAGTTAGTTTATGTTAAATCTTAATTAAGCATTCTAGTTATAAGTTTATAACAGTTATAAGAATCTAATGGATATTAACACTAGATTTTAATAAAATTACGTAATCAAAGAATTAATCTCTTCAAATAAAATAAGATTTTGAATGAAATTCAAACCCATCAAACTAATACACAATATTTAGTTAAAAAGTAAAACAAATCTGAAAACCAATAAAAGTTGAATCTTAAAATTTTAAAAAGAAATTTAAAACTCATCAAACTAATAACACAATATTTAGTAAAAAAATAAAACGAATCTGTAAACCAATAAAAGTTGAATCTCAAAATTTTTAAAATAAATGAAATCCCATAATTAACCCTACTAAATAACCTCTTTAGATGCAATCGGCAGACGTTGTCTTCTTCTTATTTACAGCTTTAAAAACGCCGTCGTTTTCTCCAAAATATATAGGCTTGGGCCCAACAATAAGAACTAAGCCCATAAACAAATGAGAAATCTTCCAGTGGTTCATCAACATCCAACGACGACGACGAGGATCATTTCCAAATTTCCAAACTGCTCAAAAAACTTCGCCGGCGGTATTTCGTAGAAATTATCGGAGAACGGCGTCGTTTTGCTTCACCCAGATTTTTTCCTTTTTTCAGTCGTTGCCCCTCCTTTCACTGATATGTTATCCTCAATTCCTTCTGATTGATTCTCAATGTAATTTCCTCTTCGCGCTCGTTGTTTTCGTATTTGCTTTCTACTGAAATAGGTCTCCCACATTAGGGTTTATACTAAGTTTTGATCTTAATCCTACTATCTACTCCTGTTTATACTTGCCCTTGTTCTATTATCTAGTTCTCGCTTACTCTTATGAATGAATTGTTCTGCTAGTGATTGTGTACTGCAAAGTCATAAGCTTTTTTTTTTATAGTTTATTAGCCATTGAATCGTCTTCTCGCTTTGTGATTCTCAATTGTTAGTGATGATAATTCGAAAGTTTCAACCTTTTGATTTATTTTCCCAATTGCTTCGATTATGATGATTTTTAGGGTTTTGACTTGTTTCTTATTTGTTTTCTCTGTAGACTTGTGAAGGAGTAGTGGTTTTTTGAGTTGGTGTTGAATTGAAGCAATGGGTAGTTCATTTAACGCTCAGATATTGGTTGAGAAGCTTGCCAAGCTTAACAGTTCTCAAGCAAGCATTGAGAGTATCCTTTTGTTGTATTTACTTGTTTTTGTATATCGGTTTCTCATATATCTTATTTTGGTTGTGATTTCATTGGTTTCTCTAGTTAAATTGGTGCTTTGAAAAGACTAGACATAATTGGTATCTTAGTAAATGAGAAACAATGGTGGTATAAGATGAAAGTATTGATTTGTTCTTCTCAAGCAGTGTATAGTTAATTCCCCGGGATTTTCTCTAAATTTTATACTGGAAGAGCTGTAGTTTATATAGATTTCGAGTTTCTGTCATATTGGTGTCTGATATATAATAATGTAGATCACAGACAGTTTTTTAAGCTCTCTCAATGTGTTTTTATCGTAATATAGTTTCCCATTTTCTTAGTCATGTGCTGTGTTTTTTTGCCCTTGCCTTGTATACTATTCTGGTGTATCTCTTCCTTGACTACATACAGCTTTATCACATTGGTGTATCTTTCACATGAACAAGGCAAAACATGTTGTGGAAACATGGGGCAGGCAGTTTCACTGTGCTCCACGTGAGCAGCGTTTGGCATACTTGTACCTTGCGAATGATATCTTGCAGAATAGTAGGCGAAAGGGTTCTGAGTTTGTAGGTGAGTTCTGGAAAGTACTCCCTGAGGCTCTTCGTGATGTGATTGATAATGGTGATGACTTCGGAAGAAAATCTGCACGCCGATTGGTACGAGAAGTTAATTACTGTTCTCTGAATATTTCCTTCTTTTGGACTTTAATAAACATGCAAAATTTCAGTTATGTCTATATTTCTGAATTTGACATGAGAACTGCACTGTTAATTATCGTAATTTTCTCTTCAAGGTTAATATATGGGAAGAAAGAAAGGTTTTTGGATCCCGTGGACAAATTCTCAAAGAAGAATTTCTGGGAAAGCCTGAAAATGGAACCAGAATCGGAACTCTCGTGCCACTTAACCTTGTAAGTCATAGTTTTTTAATTGAAGCATTTTCTTACCATCTGTGTTCATTTGTCAGTACGGTCCACTGTTTACCACTTTGGAAGTTCTTCCAGACTAGCAACATGATCAAGTCTGTTATTTGTTCAGTCTGTTCAACAGAAACAGGCAAATGGAACCACACTGGAGAAAGTAGTGTCTGCTGTTGAAGCTCTTCACGGCATTCACAATGATGAGGATGCTATTGTTGGAAAATGTACGACTGCTGCTGGTTACCTTGAGAAAGCAGCACAGGAGGTTGAGAAAGATCTTAGTTCAGGTATCACTGCCCGGCTTTGATATGCTTTTTCTCTTATCAAGTGACAAGCTACGTAGCTGCAGATCTCTACATTAGTTTGTTCTTAGAACTCAACTCATTTTGTCTATCTTTTACCACACGTCCTTTGTATTAGAATCAGATTCTTAAAAGCCGCTTAGCGATCTTAATACACCACCACACTTATGATTCTTATTACATGGTGCTCCTCTCGTGTTTCCACTTATTTTTTTTGTTTCCGAAATCATCCATATTACATGGTGGCTCTTTCCATTTGCTGGGAATATGCAGTCTATCTTTGTGTCAAATCATTTAATGCTGAAACTTACTCCCTCCATTAGGTTGAGAATCTTTACATATTTAAGATTCCACTACAGTTCTGATTGCTGGTAACTGTCTTTATATTAAATGCTTGTGGATATATTACACTTCTTTACTTTACGATTAAAAAAATTCAAATTTTGTCTAAGCAGGCAAGCATGCACCCATTATATAAAGGTTTTTTTCACTATCTTACGTCTTGAGTGTTGCTTTATACAGGACACACCCCCGGGCCTGCAGTGGTAAAGGAGGTGCGGGGACAACATGCCATACTGAGAGGCTGCATCGAACAACTTGGGCAAATGGAGACATCCAGAACAAGTCTTGTTTCTCATTTGAGAGAAGCTTTACAAGAACAGGTTTACATCTATACAACTTCTTACAATTAATCATCTTTAATTGCTTCTGCCAAAAATCTCACCTTGTCTTTGTTTTTGTCCAGGAACTCAAGCTGGAGCAAGTCCGTAACCACCTTCAGGTTTGAATTCTTTACCTACAAATGTGATTTCCGCTCTTCACACATTCTATACATTTTTCAATTCACACAATACATCACAATGTTATCAGTAGTACTTTTTTGAGACATGCTGGTCTAGCTTTCAACCTGGTTTGGTGAGTTTGTTCAAAGAAGATAGACCCCAAATCTAGAAAGAGATCTTCTTATTAGGTTTTTCAAAGCTAAATGTTGCCTTCTCTTTATGGTATTTAGTGAAATTGATATCCATCATGCTACAATTTCAGATTGCTCGGTTTCAAGCAGATCGAACTGGTGATCTCTGCAGACAGCTTCTAGACCATGGTGATAGTTCACAGCCTCCTGCTACTACAAAAGAAGAAGAGTCAAAAGAAGCCATCAAAGGTTCATCCGCAGCAGCAGCAGCACCGCAAAGCTTCACACACAGCGATGTGGAACAGTCTGCACCAGTTATGTTTGCTTCAAACCCATCTCAATCAGTGAACGACCCAAGAAAAACTGCAGCAGCCGCAGTGGTAGCTAAGCTAACCGCATCAACTTCCTCAGCCGAGGTGCTCTCATATGTTCTCTCCTCCTTAGTCTCTGAAGGAATCATCGTAAACAACAACCCACCTGCTGTAACAGAAACTCCATCATCCGTCGACGTCCCGCCAGAGAAAAGACCTAAGCTTCATAACCATGACCAGTCATATCTCCAACAGAACGCTGCAACAACATCCTCCACCACTGCTCCATCACTGCTTCCACCTCCACCACCACCACAGTTCCAGCTTCAACCTCAGTTCTTGCAACCATTACAACCTCCCGGTCCTGTAAACCACACACCCTTCAACTACACCATATCAACCACTTCTCCAACCACACATCAGCAACAACAACAACAAGGTCCTTGGGTTCCTGGGCTAACTCCACTTTCAACAACCTCTGCTCCATCGGAGAATTCATACCAGAAGTTTCAAGGACAAGATGGTTTCTATGGCATTAACTCATCAGTGCCTATAACTCCTGTTACTCGACAGTAGAGTACAAAATGTGTTTGTAGGGTTTCATATAGCAAAAAAAAGCTCACCTTTTTTTTTCGTTTTTTTGTTAAATATAGTTTTAATGGAGGTTTGCTTAGGATATTGATTCAAATGTGCTTTTGTATGGTTTCTAATAGAATTGTGCGTAAACCCTTCTAACTAAAAAAAAAAGTCTTCATCTCTGTAAAACATTAAAGAACCTTCCTTTTACATGGGAGGTGACTTGAAAAGTTGAGCCAGGTTGGACCAAAGTTTTTTAAGCTCATGTGTTTTCAAGTCTTCTCTGGTCAATACGCCGACAAGTGTTGCTTTTTTGTCTTTTTGACTAATAAAGAATGATACTTTTCCACATTTTTCTTGTCTCTTATCTATTTCTACTCGTCAGAGATTTCCCTGTAACACGCGGCAATCCTGAGGAAAGACATATCAGACAAAAATAATTTGAGAATCAGAGAAGCGATAGCCAGCAACCAAATTTTTGAGATTAGGTCTTATATAAACTCTCTTAAGGGTTGGTCTTCTTCTTCTCTGATTCTTTTCACTCTTGAGACGCCACCCCTATCAAACTCACAGAACAGATCCCGATATTGTTTGCTTGACAACGAACTTCGACCTCAGGTATCATTTGTTGTCTTGTACACTTTTCAGAGACCTTAAGGTTCGTTGAGATGAGTCTCAAAGTTTTGATCTTTACGCCAATCAATCATCTTGTCCGTATTGACTCTGAAACTTTTTTGTTCTTGTGGTCCATATGATTTTGATTTCGATATTAACTGTTAATTTCATAATCGATCCTTTTAATTTTGATGATCTCATTTGGGGTGAATTGTTTTTGAAAATCTTGTGACAGTTTTGTTTTTGGGAGAAGGAGAAAATCAAATGTCGGAGGGAGATTTGGTTGAGATTAAATTCCGGTTATTTGACGGTTCAGATATTGGACCGTTTCAGTACTCTCCAACCGCTACAGTCTCAATGCTCAAGGAACGAATTTTCTCTGAATGGCCCAAAGGTGATAACTTTAATAATGCTTTAGATTTGCTCTTTAGAATATGCTTGCTTCACCCATTTTCAACAGTGTCTTCATTTGTGGTTTGATTAACAAAGTGTTAGGACATAAGTCATAGGCTTTGTGATAGGATATGATCATATTGCTAATCACTTTGTCTTAAACTAGAATTAGAAGAAGCAAAGATCTCTACTATTCAAAACTACAACACATCTCGTTTGTAACTATCTTGTCTTGTGCATTCAAGAATATCTTTCGTTTGTCACATTTTGTTTCATATTGTATCTTATTGACTAATCGAATTTTGGTGGGTTTTGAATGTGTAGACAAGAATATTTTTCCGAACTCAGCTAGTGAGCTCAAGTTGATCAATGCTGGGAGGATTTTGGAGAATGGTAAAACTGTTGTACAATGTAAGACTCCATTTGATGATATCCCTGAATCCGTCATCACAATGCATGTTGTCGTGCAGCCGTCTCCAACAAAGGCAAAACCAGGTCTTGTTCTTTACCCACATTTTTTTTATTTTATCTTTGTAAAATCTTGTTTGTGGAATGAATAGCTTAAGAGCTTGATGGGTTCTTGAAAGATAAAACTCCTAATATCATTGTTTTTTTCTTTTCTTACAGAGAGAAAAATCAAAGCGCGAGAAGCTCCAACGAGTAGCCTTTGCTGCTGCTGTACCATAATGTGAGAACAAGAAGTCAAAATCTAAAATCTGATAGAGTTGAGTTTTGCTTCTCTTTCGGTTTTGGCTAGAAGACCCTAAAAAAAAAAACAAAAACATAAACTACCATTTTTCGGATTCTATATTTTCGGCCCAACAAGTTCAAAGAAAGTTTCATCAATGGCGCAGTAAATCTGGTCTATTGAAGTTGTTTCTTTTGCATTGTTGATGAATAACTCTTGTTTGGAACATCATTTTTTAAGATGAGAGTTTTCTCCTTTTTTTTGGTTTGGTATCATGAATTCTAGTATATCTTTTAACATATATTGAATGGTTTATGTTCATCTATAGTACACAACCTATACCTGTTTTTCTATATCCTGATCAGCCCTAAATTGTTCTGTCCATCACTAACCAAAAACCGATGCTAACCATTGTTTTCCAAACCGGGTGAGTTTTAGTTAAACCGTTATAAACACCGGTAGAACCGGAACACAAAAGTTAAATCATCTAAATGGGAAAATTAGTGGTATTAGCTAGTATAGTATGTTATCCACCTTGAAATCTCTTGAAAGATTAATTTATATTAGTTAATATAAATCTCTTGAAATCTCTTGAAAAATTAGTGGTATTAGCTAGTATAGTATGTTATCCACCATTTCCTCATTTGTTTATATTTTCCATCTTAGTTAAATCATCTAAATGGAAAAATTAGTAGTATTAGCTAGTATAGTATGTTATCACCTTGAAATCTCTTGAAAGATAAATTTAAAGCCCTTTCCCTCATTTGTTTATATTTTCCAATTAAGATGGATATTTAAAATCTGACTAGGATTGTGTTTCCATTTATTCTAGTTGACTGGTTAGACCGGTCGGACCAGCTACTTAATGATAATTTTAAATCAGTAACCGGTCCGGTATCAAAATATTTCAGTTTTGGTGTAAAAAAAACATTGTTGAAAATGCATATGGTCCATACATAATTTATAAGTGGCATTACCTTTCTCTTCACTTTCCATTTTCCACATAAAAACACCAAAAGAAACAAAGAGCTATGAGATTTCAATAAATGTCCTCTCACCTAACTTCTCACTGTCCCTACCACTTAATTATCTCATTTCACTTTCACTCAGTGTCTTTCCAGTATCTTCTCTGCTTTTGCCTTAAATTCTATTCCTCTCCTCTCATTTATAATCTTCACTCCAAACATGCCTCTCTTTGTTCCCCCATCACTTTCTCTCTAATTGTCCTCACCATCAATGAAGTTTTCATAACCATGGATTCCAAGCCGAAATCCAAACTAATCATTGCGATATGCGGTATCATTTTAAGACATCTACATTGGCCATCCATTTGAATCTTAGTCCCTCAACTAAAACCAATATATAGACTACAAACAAAAGTATTTTCATAAGTCATTTACTTTAGTGAATTAAGGCAAAAATTGTAAATGGAGCATTTTTTCAAACTTTCCACAATTCCACTAACTACACACCCACAATGGTTGTAAGTTGTAACCAACTCACTCATCTAGTGATACATGCTTGGTCCACTTCCATCTATGGCCGGCTCTGCCTCCAATCCCAGATGTGTTGGACCACCATGAATTTGGTTCTCAACATAAATGTTAAGAGACACGTTTTCATAAATAGTTGTATATAAAAAGTAACCTTGAAGCTATTTTTATTCCCATCTCTTCTCTTATCTACAAAACTAGTCAGTTCCCCTTGGTCTCTTTCTTACATCAACCACAAACAAAAAGCAAACCTGAAACTTGTTTTGTTCCAAATGAAGAAGTTACTGATAATCTTTTCGTTTATACTTCTTCCGTTTATGTTTGTAAACTCTTCATCTCCAAAAAATTCATCAGCCAAACCAGAAGCAGAAATCACTGTAATGGGTTTTGTTTATTGCGATGTCTGCTCCAACAACAGTTTCTCTAGACACAGTTACTTCATGTCCGGTAATTAAAAAACAAAAACCCTCACAAAGAATATCTCTTTAAAAAAAACTCTGTTTCTTGACGTTTCTTGAAACAGGCGTGGAAGTGAGAATAGTCTGCAGATTTAAAGCAGCTTCATCAACAACGCAAGAGACGATAACATTCTCTGCAAACAGAACAACCAACGAGTTCGGTCTCTACAAGGTAACCATAACTTCTCTAGATTGTGCTGACGTGGACAGTCTCGCGAGTTCTTGTCAAGCGAGTTTGATCGGAAGAAGAAGCTTCTCGGACTCTGCTTGCAACGTTCCTGGCTATAGAAGCACCGCTGATCAGGTTGTGTTTAAGTCTCAACGGTCTAATTCCTGTGTTTATGGATTCAATTCTTTGAATTTCAGACCGTTCAAGAAGGATCTTGCCTTGTGTGACAAGAAATAGGTTTTTTTTTTTAACTATAAAAATTATCTTTCACTGTTATTGTCTCTGTTTGCTATATATATATATATATATATGTCTTTGGTCTGTTCTCGACCTTTGGTTTTTGTTATTAATTATTACACAAGATTTGTGTTTTTGTGTCAGTCGAATTGTCTTAAACTATTTGTTTGAAAATAAATTAAGAGAGAGCCACAATTTATTCTACTTTTAATATAATCATGAACAGAGGATACAGACAAACTTAAGTGCGAATCATAGAGATTGAAGTGGAATCGAATTTTTAAGTATTCAAATGCTACGAAAACAAACCACAAACTTACATAATTATCCTAAAACGTTCTGAAAATTTGGATAAAAAGTTTTGATTTTGAAAGTTTCAACTTTCAAGATTGACCCATCTTGTTTAAACAATTAATTCCTTCTTCCAAATAATCCTCTCTATTGATCCAGAACTCTGGTGCGTCCTGCAACATCGAATTTAAATATTCTTTAAACATCATTTCAGACTAAAATAATTGAAAGAGAGAAAGTTTTGAACTTTTTTTTTACCTTCATGATTCCTGCAAGAACAGCGCCTCCGAGGTATACCATATGTTTCCTTCTTGGTGGATCTTCGATCCGCAATCTGAGTTTCTGATTGATACAAAAAAAAAAATCCGAAGAAGATTAAATGTTAACACTCAGATAATGACAGTGATCATGACGTTATAATTGGGATATTTTTACCTTCAAGCCATCTTTGTTTCCTTTTAGAACTGTATCGAGATACCGATCTTGGATTTCTTTCTCAAGACTGAAACAAAGAGAGAACAGAAGACATTAAACCGACTAAACCATCAAGCTTCTTGTCGGATTATGAAAAAAAAACGAAACAGAAAACTACAAACCGACTAGGTAGTCCAGGGTACATGGTGCTTCCTCCGCTTAAAACTATGTGTTGGTAGAGCTGTGAAAAGAGAGAGTAAAGGGTTTGGTTAGTTTTGGATCTTTCTTTTGAAATACGAAGCAAGTACATACCATCATGCGGTTATCAATATCCATTTCTTGAATACAGCGGAAAACCATGTCTGCCATTCCATCACCTTCAACATCAATGAGTTCCTGAAAAAGAAAAAGAGGAAAGATTTTGTTCTGTGATCAGATCAGCCTCGAGGGTTGAAAATATTTAGAAAGAGATATTAGCAAAGGGGGATGATTAAACTTTACCGGTGTAAAAAGCGCTTCAGGTGCTTGGAATCTTTCAGTACCTACTTTGATGACCCTCCCATCAGGAAGCTGATCATGGTACAAAATACAACGGATTAGTAGTCCAGAAAATAACTAATTGGGTGATAATATCAGTTTTTGAGGCTGCAATTGGCAGGAGTATGAAACTTTATCGACTACCTGATGAAAATTTCCCACACAAAGCACCAATAAAACAAAGGAAAGATAGCAAGAATCTTCAGTTTTCTCTATGGACTCAAGTTCTCTAAGAATTTGCTATTGATTTGGTTCTGACCATGAGTTTAGACATATAGCTTAATGTAAAATCTATTTTCTTTTTCTTGCCGCTAGTTTCGCTATAAATTCTGAAAATTTCCACTCCTTACAGGTTCATACCAGAATAGAGAACTTACAGTATAATTCTTAACAAGGATGGTTGTCTCAAGCCCAAGCTGAGATTCTCTCTTGTAATCATAACTGCAAACAAAGGAAAAGCAAACAGTTTTTATTTCCTAGTTTTTGTAATAATGCATTAATACATAGATATTAGAGGGAAACTGTGAAGAAGAGGTCTTTACATACCTTATATAGCAGAGCTTCTCTTTAATTTCCCTAACCGTCTCAAAGTCGGCCGTTTTATTCATCGCATATCTGTTGAACAAAAAAAAACTTGTTATGCTAATATGAAACATCTCGAATATCATCAAAATGTTAATCAAGCTTCAACATGTGAAATTATGAATCAGTTTCTCACCCTCGTCGAGAAAGGAGATCGACGAGATACGCTGTTATGTGTCTTCCAGCTACATTCATTCTTTTGGTAAGATGAGGGAACGAGTAGCCATCAACCACAGGAACCTAAGATGTGAGGCGAAGACTGTTAAGAGCCCTATAAGCAAAATTTCGATCTGAAAATTACAGAGTTTTGTTGCAGCTTACCACATGAGTAACACCATCACCAGAATCAATAACCAAACCAGTTAGCAAACCTGAAACCAAGAGTTCAACATAGGAGGAAAAATATTAAAGAAGTGCGCATAAATCCTTTTCACAGGTGACTATATAAACACACAAAAGAAAATCTAAACCTTCAATAATCTCCATAAGCACCTTGAGCATACAGAGTCAAAACGGCTTGGATTTGAAT
This sequence comes from Cardamine resedifolia, assembly GCA_014578085.1. NCBI lineage: Eukaryota > Viridiplantae > Streptophyta > Magnoliopsida > Brassicales > Brassicaceae > Cardamine > Cardamine resedifolia. Next base: position 47,914 of record VBRH01001041.1, on the reverse strand, counting down.
GAAAACGCCAGCGAAATTGTATTTCTCAAACATTGTCTCAATCTGTTTTACAACATAAATAAGTTACTACTCCAACAACCATCAACGCAGTTTAATCATTTCTCTTAACTAAAGACTGGACAATATCATACCATCTTTTCACGATTCTTCGAGGGATTAAGTGGTGGATCCGTGAGCAATATCTTACAATCTTGTGGATTGATCTGTTCATAACACAAAAGGTTTAAGAGTAAGTAAAGAAAATACTAAAAAACAAACAAATTACCATAGGAAGCAGGAGTAGAAATTTACTTTCAATTCATTATAGAAAGCGTGATCCCAAACATGTTCCATATCCTCCCAATTTTGCACAATACCATTGTGGACAGGATAATTTATATCCAATTGATGCCGAAGCTCAGCACAAGTCTCCCCCACAACTATATCCTAAAATGAAACAAAACAAAAAACAAAAGTATAAGAAATCAAATTATACATATCAGATCAGCCAAAGGATATCAAATGTTTTGTGATTTATAAGTCTTGTCATATATATACAAACCTTGACTTGCTGCTCCATGAGTGATTCTTCATACCGAAGCAATGGTCTTCCCACAACACAGGGGAAAACAGATGTTGGGAAATTCTCTCCAGCAAATCCACATTTTACATACTGAAAATTGCCACAAAATCTGATGTTACAAACTCAAAAACATAAACTTGTTCCCATCACAAGAAACTCAAACTTATGCAATCTCACTAATTAGCTTCGATTTCAACAAAAAAAACATTCCCAAGACATGAAATTTTCAAATTTTGCAACTTTCAGATAACTAGATCCTAAACAAACTCAAAGAAGTAAAAAAAGGTGAGATTTTTAACGAAACCAATCAAGAAATGGAATGTTTGGTTGATCAGATTTAACTAAAGAGCTTGTGGAATCTAAGGATCGGAAGAGATATAAAGAGAGAAGAGAAACGTACGCCGGTGCCGTTGTCGCAAACGACGACGTTTTTGTTGTCCATCTTCTCCGAATTATATGATCTCTCTCAGATTTTTTTAAGAAATGAAATTGCATAAATCAGATATCTTTGATCTCAGGGAACAAAAACAAAGACTTCTCTTCGAATCGAAGCTAAGAATCAACTGTTCTATACTTCTTCCGGTCACTGGTCGCGATCGAAAAACAAATTGCTCTGTCCGACAAAACAGATCAATATTGTTTCCTCGTTTCTCTAAAAGAATGCGCGTCGTTTACTTTATGTAAACGTCACGTAGTGTAAATGGTCAATTAAAAAACGGCGACTCTTTTGGTTTACTGATAAAACTCTTCATGGGCCTTATCAAGGCCGTATTAACATAGTACCCATTTTCTTTTCTTTTTTCGAACACAACCTTTTTCGCTTTTGATATGACCATAGTTATAGCTCTAAACTCTAGTCATATTTAATTAGGAAATCTGTTAGCATAATGTGTAATTGTGTGATGATCAATCGATTGTAAGAGAAGATGAGTTTGAGTTCGGAATACAAAATGTGTGTGGAAATAATGTTACATTACTACTATTTACATCGAAAATTACAAAAAAAAGAAAGAAAAAAAAAACATGTGTCAATTTTTTTCATTTGTAATCAAATTTTCTCTCGGTTCTTCTCTGGAGAATATATGCATAACAAAAAAAATAAAAAATAAAAACTACACCTTTTTCTTAAAATATATGACCTATGTATAATTTTGTAAGTTAGCATCTAATATTATAACAAATTGGCTGAAAAAAATACTCTCTACATTTTAAATATAAAATATTTTAGCTGACATCGCATAAATTAAAAAGTTGCATTTACTTTTAAAAATATTATTTAATATATAATATAAAATTAGTTTAGCTAATTATAAAAAAAATTGTAAAATAGCATTTGTCACACAAAATTTAGTAAAATTAAAAGTTACATAATTATATTTTAAAACAAGAAAAATCTCTTTAAACATTTTATATTTTGAAAAAAAAAACTTATATATTTATTTACCAAACTTCAAGGTGCTTTTGTGTTTCTGTGTGTACTTGTGACTCAACAGTCAACTCTACGGTGTTTAGGTCATTTACCTAATTCACCTCTTTTTTGTCTGTTTTTCTTTTTTTTTTTGTTCCGTCAAACTCAAGTCAAAATGAGTACAAGTGATTTCAACTTTTTGACTCTTTGAACAACTTTTACTATATCTTTGAAAAAGCTTTTAATAGAAACGAGTAAAAAAAACCTCTTGGAGAATTTGGCTTCTGTTTATAGATTGAACCTAGACCGAGTCTAAAAACAGCTTATTTTTGGTCCCAACCGCAAAACCAGGTTTGTACCAAATTCAAAACCTTCCCACGGATAACTTCACATCAACACAAACTCGATCACTCAGAGCAATAACAAGAATGCAAGTAAGAATTAAAGAAGATGACTTTAACATCACTGTGAACTCCATTGAATCACAAAGCCACTGAATCAGAACATGCATCAAAGTGTTTTTCACTCATTCAGAGACATCGAGCGAAAGAGAGAGAGATCTTTGGAAATACTATAGAAGATGAACACATTGTGCAAAAGAAGCTATAATAGTTTCTTCCATCATTGTAAACTGTAATCTTGAAGACAAGTATACATTACCATTGTACACTATCGAAAAGCCGGTTTCTTGATATTCAAAAGCAACAAACACACAGAACAAGTAAAACAAGCCTCTACTCTCTGGAACTTAAAGACTCCAAACAAAAAAAAAATCTCTGGCTGTGTGTATTAACAAACTCCACCTGCAAATTCAAACAAAAACAACCCAAAAAAATGTCACAAACACTCGAAAAAAAGTTTGAAGATTTCACTCTCTTGTATCATCATCATCCTCAAATTGAGCTTAACTGTGTTTTTTTTTTCAATAAGCATAAGATTGTCACTCTCACTCAATATTTAACCTTTTCTTTTTTTTTCTAATCTTCTCCATGGTTGTACAATTACAACAATTTCATCACAGAGCCAAAAGCTTTTTTCAAATCGACAAGATAAAAACCAATCCTTTAACGCCCTGAGCCTTGAGAATCATCTTTCTCACCACTCTCTTGCTGATGATCTTCATGTGATGTTGGGTTATGATGAATATGGTGAAGAACCCTACCTTGAGCTTGAGCTTGAGCTTGAGCCTGAGCCTGAGCTTGAGCTTGACCCATCTGTTGATAAATCTGAGTAAAAGACTGTGGATTCAAAACCCCAACATTCCCTTCCTGAGACAACCCTAATTCAAGACCAGGCATCTGATTACTATTCCCACCACCACCACCCAAAATGTTAGCAAAACTCATAGCTCCAACACCAGAAAAATCAAACCCAGGAAACCCAATTCTGTAACCTTCACTCATTAACCCAGTGGCTGGCACACCAGCTCCAAACCCAGCAACATTTGGCCATAACCCAGTTGGAAAATTAGACCTAGACGCTCCTTCACCACCACCAATTCCCCAATTTGATGGTCTACCACTACTAGACCCACCATCTAACTCATGACTGATCATTAAACCAGTAGTAAGAGACCCACCTTGATGATGGTTAGAGACAGAGGCTGCAGCTGAAGCTAAAGCAGAGGCTGGTATAGTTCCTGAACCAGTAGCTGCAATAATCGATGGCTCAGCTTGTTGAAGTAGCCACTGGATAGTTTCACCATCTGATTTGTGACCCAATTCTCTAGTCAATTGAAAAATCCTAGCTGCACAAAGAGCAGGCATCCTGATTCTTCGACCTCTACCTTCAACTTTAGTGTGTCTGTCTTTGTTAGAGCTTCTCTTAGGACCAAGCTGATGATTCTGATTCTGAGTCTGAGTCTTCTTTGGTTCTTTGTCGGAACCAACCACGATCTGGAAATCTTTAATCTCAGCTGATTTGCGATTCTCGTCTTTGTTGTCGTCTGAAGCAAGAACAAGAACATCTCCCATGCCCTGATTTCGTGGTGGGTTCAAGAAATTTGGTACTTGGTGACGATTTAGGTTCTTGGGATCCATCGAAGCTTGTGTGGGGACTTCAGGGTCAAGACTTAAATTAATCAAGTTTCTCTCTTTCTCTCTCGGATTTTCAATTAAG